>DWJN01003760.1:0-13172 GCA_018248895.1 Carystus phorcus | reverse complement strand
TTTACACCCGTAAGTGATCAACAAGTTACTGGAAGAAGGCCTTCCTCTTAGTCTAAGAAGAAGTATCTACCTTTAAAGAAGTGTAGATTTATTAAATATTATAATAATAAAACATACCCCACGGTACCGGTGTTGTCTAGGTTCTGCAAATGCTTATTAAGCGTTTCTTGAATGTTCTGTTGTGAGTAAAGCCCAATGGGCGAGTTGAATTGCTTGTGCACTATTTTCGGGCCAGTGGCCATCTTGGAGTCGTTCGTTCAGCGCTGAAACCAATAAAAAAATATTTTTTTACATAAGAAAGTTGAATTTAAGGATGTCTGAGATCGTAAAATCAGTTTGATTTAGTGTTTAAACGATAATTGTATATATGAAAGATATGATAAAACGATGTAACACGCATCTTTAATTTTAAGTGCAAAAATGTTCGATATTCAACCGTCGCGTCGTAAAGTTTTTGATTTATTAACTTTAAACTCAGATAAAAGTAGAATCTTGTTAGTTACTTGGATGAATCTGGAGAGAGGAGAGAATAGTTGGAGGGGAAAAATATTGGAAAATACCGGGAACTCTCAGATAGAAATTAATATAAGATTAATAAATGATGGCCCTTAGTTCAGTACCTTATTATTAGTCATCCTACCAATAAGTAAATAGTTCTACATCCGATCTCCGAATGGGGACCGGGACAGATTTTTTTTTGTTTTCACGATTGTTACATGTTCATACACTCACAAAATGATTGTTAGGATTGCAACCTGCTTTGAACACAATTTCTAAGGATTTACTCATGAATAATGAACGCAGATACCCAATTAAAAATAAAAACTATCTTTATAAAGGGTAACTAATAGATTTTATGTGCACTCAATTTTACCAAATTATAATGATGTCAGCGGTTGTTACCGTGACAACATACAGACGAGGGATTTATTCGCAGATAAGTATTATATGAGCTCAACTCTCATCTAATCCTGCCTAATATTAATTATATCTATCCATATCAGAATGGTAAAAGCTCGATGTGAAAGATACGTCATTACCAGGTTAATTAGGAAAATTACTGTTTACTTTTGGACGTCCGGAGAAATAGATTGTCAAATTTATCCTTCTCATGAGGTAATTTTATTACACTCTCGTAAGATTCGTGCCTCGGGTTAGGGGCGAGGCGGCGTCTTATTGCGTTTTTATTAGCTCTGGCACCAACGACGACGGCTATAATATTTTTTCCGAAATGTACGAGACAGGTAGCTTTGTTCAAATAGGACTTCAATATCTATTAACATCAGACACAGACACTGGAGAAATGATAACATTGTTTAGAAATATCGATGGTTTATTTCAAATAACCTGTTCGTACTGAATATCTATCAAAATGATCAGATGTCATATGTTTCCTATTGTTGTTTTTACTCGATATCTCAAGTCTTGTACATAATAATTAATTAATTATAAACAAATATTTTTCATCCTCTAATTTCTTATGACTCCATGATGTTGGCAAAGATGTTTTTCTAAATTATTAAGAAATTAGAGACGTAATTTATCTCATCATATTATAGGTACCTACTCACTCATAAAAAAAATATTATAAAATAAGTAAAGTTTCAATTTAATCTTTCATTTTCTATCCTTGTTTACTATATACTATTACTATCATAAATTAAAATAATTTAATGTTACTCGTAAAGTCAATAAACTAATAGTATTTAAACAAAGATGTTTCGTTGATCTTCGTTACGCTATTTAATTTCTTTAAGTGGGCTACTGTTTAGACGGGAGCGTCCGGTTAATCTTCTTTGCAGTAGAATAAACAACCGGTGTGCGATTTTAACCTGAATGCGAACAAATTTGCGACGGGTTTATTCGTGTACGTCTGGGAGAGTAATTGAAATGCTTGCGGAAGACGTTCACCGCGGCGTGACGGACCAAAACAAACTAAACTAAATTAACTAAGCATTTAGCATTTCGGATGAAGATAACATGCTAGTAACGTATTTTATAAAACCATTTCGTGTTACGCGTAAGAAGTACTGTAGAACTTTATGTTCAAATTAGAAATCTTTTTTAACCCGAAAATGAAACTGTTTCTAAATTCTTTAGAAGTCGTATTTTTACAAAATACCACATTGTTTTCAGTTTGTTTTATCGTGTTACGTTATTTAAGCATTACCTACAGACAATATTTCAGCAAGCAGTAGAAGCGCGTGGGTGAAACTAAAAAAAGTACCAGGAGCAGACGGAAAGACGTGATATTTAAAGAATACTTCGAGATATTATGATCTATGTTTTTAACGAATGTTATGTTACGTAGCCGCTTAGTAACCTGTTATACATTATTTATATTTACAATAACCTTAATTAAAGTGTTTCCGTACAAAAATTAAAAAAATATATAATCAGTTGATAGTCGGCTAATCCGTTATAACTTAAACAATCTAATCCATTGACAGTGCCAAATCTGTTAAGAATTGATCAGTCTGATAATAATCAGTGAGGTATTTGATAATTAAATATTTTTTATTAATTATAAATGACCGTAGTCTTGGATAACAATAAAATAATATATTTGTATTATTTACCAACTTACGTACAAAATATAATAATTATTATTATAGTACATATTATAATATAATTATATTTGAAATAAAAATTTACTTGCATTATACAAATTTATAATCAGTGCTAAAATTATTATAATTTCAAATACATGTAATATGACTTCAAAAATAAAATAACGTAAACAAAATAAAGTGTGGTATAATATAAAGGCCAAGACTGCTGTTTGTGGCGAGACAAGGTTAACATTATCGTCATCAAGGTCGAAAATAATCACTCGAACAATCCAGAGCATACCGACTACATGAATATCCTATACTTATTTAAAGCGCATCTAATATTATGTTTACAGTAGACTGCATTACACATCTATACACATCACTCGATGTCATACGCAATAAAATGGTAGACAATTTTCGGTACCGTGAAATGTTTGTCTCTAAGATCGTTAACTAATTAGTGATGATTCTAATGCTGTGCATGCATGAACGATGGCGCTGACGTGGCACATTCTACGGTCCGCGAAAGTGAGTCGCGCTATTTCAGTAACATGAAGTCATGGAGAATTATTTTTGTAGCGGAATACTTCGGTGGTGAAATTAGTCATGGACGTCGAGGTCACCAGGTGACAAGCGAATAAAAATACGAATACGTCGAAAGCGTTTATTAGTGCTAGAATGTTACGTGAAGCGTGAGCGTTGAGCTTTAGTGGTTTTTTGTACCTTTTGCGGCGTCAGGTTCGTGCGAGCGGCGTCGTGGCCGGCCTCTAACTGAAGCGACGGTAGGCGGCGCCCACGCTGCCCGAGCTTTTGGCCTCACCTGCAATGTTTCAGCGATCCCGATCTTTATTGATTCACTCGGTGCATTTGATGTCATCCCCTTTTTGTTAACGTATTCCCTTTTAGAATTCATTGTATTAATATCGATGAACGGGCATATGTAGTGTTGCCAGATTGAGATATTAAACTAAAGACAAGTGGAAAAAAAAAGAAAATGACCTATTAAATTTGTTTCATTTATCATGAAATGTATTTAACATTAGTAATTAAAATTTAATAAATATTACAGATAAGTATTTAGATTATGATGCAAAAATTGTATTATGTGGGGTTTACCAACCTTAGAATATAGCGGCTCTCAGGGCAACAGTCCTTGAACTTAAACTGCCGTACACTAATGACTGTAACGAGGTGTGACAGACAAACAATCTCTTATCCTCGGCTTCCAGTCTACGAATGAACCGTCTGGTTCAATCGCGAAATAGGCGAGAATTTTATTCAGTGTTCTTCAACTATTTTTAGCCGAGTGCGGTAAATAAGTGTCAAGTAATACACATTACACTGATTTTCAAGATCTTTATAAATGTTCTTCATACTTTTGTAAGGTCGTTGATCTTTAGTGTTCGTACCCGGTTTCCGGGTATGTAAAAAGCAATATTTCTTCAATCGTTTTTTATACATTTTTGAACTTTTAATTTTGTAGTCTTGTAAATTTTCCTCATACATCATTAAATTACGGAATGTATTGATGTTTTACTCATTTCGGTATCGGTTTAAACTTTGATTTCTAATTGATTGCTCGCAGTTCATTCCCATTTTTTATTAAAATTCCATTATCATATTTCGTAAAATAGAGATAATATAAGAGACTACCCTTTTCTTGTTAGTCGACAGACATGTCCATAGGAATCGTATACCACTTATTATTGAAACTGCTTGTTACCTCGTCGTCTATGTATTCATACTGTTTGTTTTTATAATGCATGTAATAGTGGATTTCTTGACGTATGCTAGTTTACCATATAAAATTTATTATAGGGGGTAACTAAAATTTATAAAAACATGCGAATACATGTATATTTGCGAAAATTGTATTAATACCGTTCATGTAAGATCTTATGCACTGACAGTAGATGGGGGATGTAACAGCAGTAGTGAAGCTTTTATTTTTAGTTCGTGAATTCAGAACAGGTGTGTTTATGCTGAATGATACTGGTGTTAGGGTTGACACTTGTTTATATTTAAGAAACTGTTTTTTATTCATATATTTCGCCACGGGTTGCGTTCGTTATTTACGCTAATACTTTAAAAGGTATGTTTACATGTCATTTTCATGTTAGTGGACACTGCAATATAAGAGACGGAAGCTCGAATGAAATCCATTCCATTAGAAGTTGTTTCTAAGCTCAATGCCTTCTTGAACTAAGATACATTTCTCCTTGTAAACCTAAAGGTTGTTTGAAATAACATTGGTAAAAATACTAATCCTGGTCTTACTGTAGTGTTAATATTAAGGTTCCGTAAGTTAAACAATTTATTACAAAACATTTTTGAAAAACATATTTGTTCTTAAGTAGTGGATGTTATTGATGACATTTGTAACTTAAACCTCATTTTTTTTAAGTATAATTTATGAAAGTCATTTAGTAAAAATGAAAAAAAAACTTAACCATTTGATTTCCCAAAAAACTAGATTTATGTAATTAGACTGGAATTCTTTTACTTCCAGTTAAATTTCGGAGTTATTTTGAACTATCAACTACTTTCATTTTTAAATATGATGGCGTTTTGATAAATAAAGCAAGAGTGACGAAAGGTTGTCAATGTTACTGATGGATGGTAGCGAGGCGACGGTCTTGGAGGTACTTCTATCCTTGATAACGCCAGCGCTCCACGTCTACGGTGAATCACTGACCGTTTTATTTCAACCGAAGTGAATTTTTATAGTTCTATGCGTAATTAAAAGTACTCTGAGAAATTATTATATGAAGTATTGACCTTCATATTCACATTAAATTCTAAGGAAGGGCATCCTGAGCCGATTAATACATTAAATTAACATAAATTTCATTCAAAATTTACAGAAAACTAAGTAACCTTCATTTACGTTCACGAAGAACGTTTTCTTCGTTAGCTTCTGTGGCCAACCCTAAATACTATAATTGTTTCAGGGCTGCTAATGCCTACGATGATGCATGCATGTGCTGTAGATTTTAACGCAATGAATCATAATGACCATGCGTTTTGTAATTTTATTTATGTTGCATCATTTTAAAATGAGATTTTGATGTGTGACAACTGATGAAACGTTATTCATTCGAACTTATTAAGTAACACTTTTCTCATGAACATTTTTTATATTATTTTTTAAGTATCAGGTAACTTATAGTTTTTAAAGAAATAATTCGTATTTCATTGTATATACATATATTATGCAATTTCTTCCTTGACTAAAACAACATTATTAGTGTAATGTTAACTATATTCCAAACTGAAAACTAACCCGGTAGCTATCTCCGCTTCTACATACTGAACGTGATATATGAAAGTTTGTAATAATACATTCACTTCAAAGTAAATACTTCACGTTAAATTATCACACACATCTACGAGTCATCTACATTCAACATCTATAGAACCATTGCTTCTGACGCAATTGCGTTCTTATTCTGGATTCTGAGAAAAAAGTAAATAAAACTTGTTTTGCTGCAGGCCGATTAGCTGATATATTTTAAATGAGATGGTAACCAAATTTATTACAACTTTTGTGCTGTAATTGAAATATGCAATAGGTATTATTGTACGAAGTTTTCTTGTTACAATGGAATATTATTAGAATTGGAAGCAGATGTGTTTATATGTTTTGTCCCGCAATTCTTACAAATATAGTAATTAAATAAATAAATAAAAATGTGATTTCATGAATGTTCACAAGTAACATTTTCATTGATCACGTTTTAAGTATAATTTGTAACCATGTTCACTCGTCTAGATAATGGATGGATCATTTTATGCTTATCGAAGCTGGACATAATAACGTCGATAATGACCATAATGACGTTAATGTAAAATAAGTAGTTGACAAAACGTGTAGACGAAGCACTTGATGGAAAGTGCTCGTTGCTCAGAGAGATTGACGCCAATGGTGTCGCTGATACCTTTGTGAAAAAGCTAGCGATCCGTATTATTTCTAGTTCAACATTGCGACCGATACAGTTAAAAGCACATTTCACAACCTATTTTAGAAGGGTGGTTAGTAGATGGGCTTGTTAAATAGTAATTTGTGGCCAAAAATATGATAAGTAGGCTTTACTTATATAATAGGATAAATGTATTTTTGAAATCTACCCTGCTAAGGAAAATGTCTTTAAAAATTAAATATGTTTTAAAGGTTCGTGAGTTTTATACATGTCATATTTTTCGCATTTAGGTAACGTATTGTTTCTGATGGTAAAAAAAGAGATTTCGGATGTAGGTACATTATCTCAAAGGACATTAATATCGCCCATCATAATAAATTCATTATAAGAAATTGTATAAATTTCAATATGAGGGTAAAAAAATATGCTGCAAGTAAAAGTACCTTGTAGGTCCAATTAAATAAATTCCTGTTGGTTAACTGGGTGGTTGGTATAGATTTAACAAGTTGAATAATATAGAGATGTCAAAATTTATACGGTCATTGCAGACCTGATAAACTGCCCATTATTTTTTTTTATTAATGGCCCTCTACTAAATACGGGTCTCTCCTCATCACTGAGCTGATCTAGAGCATATATACTTCACCACGCTGCCCCAGTGCGGATTGGTGGAGGTGATGACCTTTATCATGATATTTAAATCGTTACGTGCAATATACAGAAGTACAGATTACGTAATAAATTATAGTATTCGTATTACGTCAATTTATCCGGCTACCTAGGCGAGGCTGCTTGTGACACAATGACATCTGCAATTTCTTCCTCAGTCTTACGAGTAGCAAAACGCGTAGATTCGTATTATTTAGGTACGTAATTCTAAAGGTAATATTAAATGACTATTTACAAGCTTATGAAACCAGTTCAAGGTTTTGCTAAAGAACTCTGAATTTGAATTTTTATTCATTGTTGTTAAATATGATTTTGTTAACTCCTAAAATTTACCCTGAAGCGTTTTTAAAGGTTGTTTGGGATAAGTATGAAAAATTACAGGATACAACGTTTACGTTAACATGTAATAATCATGCAATGTATTAAATAAAAGAGTTCTTACTTGTAAATTCGTATTTAGACTTTATTCTAATTGTTAAGAAAGATTTGTATTAGCATTTAGCAAAATCCATCACTCAATAATAAACATTTATATAGGTTGAAGATCTGTAGTGCCATATGTAGCCCACGAATGTATCATATAATCTGTCAGAGTGATATAATGTCATCACAACAAAACCTACTAACATGTCATGTTCTTATATTATGTTCAATTTTCTTTAAATTTGATTTTAAATATGCGTAGCAACGCGCACCGGGTACAGAAAGTATATATGTATGTATACGTGTATATCAAAAGTCTATTCAGTTGTAACTAATCGTTTGAATATCGTTCATACTTCAAAGGTTTGCTTATGGCAGTTATATGTATAGCTTTAATCTGTAATCTGTGATGTTATTTCATTACTTTCAAGTATAGAAGCATTAATTTATCTAAATCTTCACTTGTGTTGTTGAGAGTTGCCTATATGTTGTTGCCTACTAGCTGTTCAATAACTTGACTATAGTCTGATGAATGTTTTATTTAGCAGTTAGTCAGTTTAATTATTATGATCGTTACAGCCCGGATAGCCTGGATAGATATATCGTGATAGCCCGGCGGATCACGTCGTACCTATATGATCGACAGAGGCAAGCAACAGTGGGTGCGGTCGTTATCTCGATGGGTGACTGCTAGTGACAAAAGTGGTTGTGGTGACCACAACTTCTTGAGGATTTTCGAGGGCGCGTTAAGCCGTCGGTTCCGGTTGGTATGGTAAATAATAGTCGTCAATACATTTGTGTCATCCTTCCGGCGGCTTAAAAACTACCGACACTTAGGGTGGCCACTAACAACTCCACCAATCCGCATTGCAGCAGCGTGGTGGAGTATTTTCTAGATCTCCTAAGTGATGAGAAGAGACCCGTGCTCAGTTGTGGGCCATTAATGGGTTGAAGGCAATTATTAAGATCTTCCAGCTTTCTATATTTTGCAAACTTGTAACGGCGCTGCCAACATGTCCGATGTAACATTAAAAAACTTGCACTACATACACTATCGCATCGAACGTTTATACAAAGTTGGTGCAAAAACTATTGACCCATTTCATGTATTAATGAATCGTATGAAATAAAATAAGTCGAATGCACAGTGAAACAAAATTCAGTATGAAACTTCTATTAAGTGGTTAATTTAAAAAAATGCTGTAATAATGGTAGAGTTTTTATTTAATTCGTAGGACTAGGAAAATTTTACAATACTAAAATGAAAAGAAATAAACGAATACACCAAGTTTTTAAACAGACGAATATATACTGTGTGAATATGACCTCAATGGTCCATAGTCTAAGATTGTATATTATCTATAAAAGGTCACCAATTAAAATATATGAACCCGTATTGACCGTATTGTACTGGATGGGGATGGAAAGGGCTTCATCTATCCAATCAAATAATTTATCCAATGTTACTTTTTACAAACACTTTTTAAGAGTAAACTACGCCATCACTTCAATAAGGTCCTACGGCGAGGGGTATTGGAAAAAGAAGCAGTAAGAAACTCCCAAGGAGTCAAGTCATGGTTACAGGCAGCTATGTATCTTGAGTTCGAGCCGATTGCCCGTAGACTGCCTCCAAGCTGAACAACGAACGATACAGTATGTGGCAAGTGCTGTTTCTCTTATGATGGCTGAAATCGAAGGCTCATAAGCTTATGTGTGTGCAAACTTTACTTTGTAAATGGGCTGAAATTTATTAAGATCCTGTTGAAACAGGTACAATATCTTAATTATTAATTTCCTGTTCTAATGAACATTATAAAAATAAGATATTATAACAACATATAAATGCCTAACCTAACATCATAAAGTCGTTAACTAAAATTTGAACTTATTGTTATAGTTAATTTGGTTACGACGGAATTTTTCACTTCTATTTCTTTGACTACAACTTACATACGGACTTACCTATATACTTCGAAGCAGAATATGAAAAGAAATTTCTAATAGTAATGCCAATATAGTTGGGTCAAGTGCTTTATGAATACAAACCATCTCATTGTGGGTAGAATGTCAAACGATAATCTACCAAATATATATTAGGAGACGGGCATAATCTAGTTTGATTATTAAGGTTAGAAATGATTATGTAAGCATTAATTATCGTTTTCGTTGCTCGAAGTCCTCGTAATAGGATTGGGTTAGACTGGGTACCTTTATAGAACGTGCTAATGTTGGGATTTTCTTATCAAATGTTCACAAGTTTTAGTTATATCTGTCTCTTTATACTAATACTAGCTTTTAATCGCATAATATTAGTTTCACAAAATGTTTTTTTAATATATACCATTATATGTCATACAGAAATTGATATCCATGCAGTGATCTATCTTTACGTATGCAACTATCAACACAGGAATTGTAAATTTTTCCTGAATAAAAAGTAGGTAATGTGCTACCCCGGAAAATATCTGTTTCTGCACCATATTTAATTCTGATCCGTTTAATCATTCTGATTATATTGAGTAACAAACATTAATCTAAACTTTGGAATATATAATACTAGCCTTTACCTTCGGCTTAGCTCGCGTTAAAGCCTTTAAATAAATATCAAAGATCATAACATAATTTTTAAAAAGCTATTTCTTAATTAAAAAATAAAATGTTCTTTTTAATACCTCTAAGAATATGTACAAATTTTCGTCATAATCGGTTGAATAGTATTGGCGTGAAAGCGAAACAAACAAACATACATTCACATTTATTATAATAAAGATTAATTAATTAATTATCATTTGTCAATGATTTGACTGGACTTTAGACATCAATTAATTATCACCTGTCAATAATAGGACAGAACTTTAAAAATATTATACTTATCCCAAAACGCGTGACGTTGAGACGATGTAGAGTTGATTTCACTGCGATCTGTTATTAGTCCCGTGAACACTGTGCACCCAGTGCCCCCAGGTCACTACATATTTAATGGCTTTCATCCATCGGAGGGGATGTTAAGTCGTCGTGGCATCAATCCCGAGTGTCCCTATACCATATTGAACGTATTCTGTTAACAACAAGAACTATCAACACTTGTTCACTAATCACTTTACTGATCCGCACTAAATCCAACGAAAAATCAAACATCTGTGAGCCGCGGCTGGATCAAATTAATTGATTCGATTAAAGTCCTTCTAAGGCGGTAGGATCAATGACTATTACTAGTGTTTCATCAACGTTCTCGGATTTACCAAATGCTCAGATTCAATTTCGAATTAAACTGTAGTTTCTGTTGTAGTTAGCAGATTAATGTCCAATCTTCATAGATAGCCGCAGACATTAGTATAAGGTTAGTAAAATACCGAAGAGTTTTCTACATTTAATTCAGAAATATTCCGTTTAAACCACTTTTATATTTTTTCTTCCTTAATATTAATCTAATAAGTTCGTGACGGTAAAGGAGTAGGATCTATTAATATGGTTGAAAAACATAATATATGTAGTGACTTCACTTTTAGATTAATAAGATACTTATCTAATGAAGTTTTAATAGTATTGGACCGGTCTAGACCGTTACATTGATCCAACCTAATCCTATGCTGTGAGACTGTAGCGCCCTTTTCTTATCACTTGGTAACAGAAACCGGTGGTCTTTGATAAGTATTACAACTTTTCGTAATTGTTATTAAGTATTCAATATAATTACCGGTATTGTTCTTTCGGTGTCGCTTGAGGGGCTAGCTACTCTTCGTTTACTTGAGTCATTTGCCATACTACTCGTGTTTTGGTTTGAGAGACTACCCGTTTTTTCTTTGGTATTGATTTAAGTACTTATATCAATGAGAGAAGTTAACCACTTTCTAACAGGTACTGATCTGCTCTTTTACCGGTAATTTAGGTAAGAAATAGTATCTATATTTAACGCCAGTTATAAAGTACATTTATTTGTAGATCAAGCTTTCATGCATAGTAAATAAAATAGCTGACTTGCTTTTGTATAAAATATCATATCTCTGCGATGAAAGGACTGGAAAGGGTTATTAAAATTGTGTCTACTTCATAATATACTGGAAGTAATTAATTCAACCCCAAACGGAAATAAATCCGTAACACTTCTGTACTATATTTATAAGTACCTTTTTTATTAGAGATGAAAAGAGGCTTATTATTGGCCAAGGACTAGACGAAATAATTATTGGACTATGTGTGGAAGAAAAACTCAAAGCAATAAAAACAACAGTTTGTACGACCACTTTTTATATTTTAACTGTTCAATTTCCTCTATTATAACTATACAAAATTAAATCACTACACTTAGTTAAAACTATAGCTTTAAGACATTATGATAATATGTAAGTTAACATCCAATAAAATTTGCTAAACAGAAATATAAAAACATACAGCGAAGTAATTTTACATTTACCCAGCTCATAAAATGTACAATTCTTCGCTATAAACTAATAAATAAACAGCATGATTGAAAATTAGCAAACAATATTTAGTGTTCTTGAAATGAAAATAGACTAGAACATTTACTCTTTGATTAAACAAGTAGGTATGAATCACAGAACAATTTAGTTCAGTAACCAGAAATAACAAAGTAAAGTCAGAAGTAAACAGAAACCTAATGTTAACAACATACGTACAATACTAGATATCAGAGTATGTACACGTAGCTTACAAATCAATGTAGAGTAACATCTAAAAGTTAATATTTAAAATTTGACACTTAGAATGTAACTACACTGTAGATAAATATATTGATTTTAGAACGATTTGATATTAAAATTCGACGAAGATAGTAGTAGTAGTATGGAGCGGAAAGTATTATCTAGTGAGTCCGGAGTATTCTGTGCTTAGTTCTGTTGTCTGTCGTCTTCCACTGAGCTGCTAGCTTTCACCTCCTTGGGGAGAGTTGACTGAAATATAATAAATAAATTAATTGATGTATGAACTAAACAAAGGCGAGGTTCGGAAATAATATGTAGGCGGTACCGATAATAAATAACCCACAGCTTTAGTATAGAGTTTAATATGGAGAAACTCCAGCCTTCAATTTTTTTACTCGCCACTTGCCTTTAGGAATAAATGACCGACATGGAAAAGGCCGCCCGAATGTTTATATACGTTTCTTTGTAATTTATGTTATAACACTGCCTTTGAATGAAGCTGCAATTAAGCATATGAAGTGCGACAAAGTCGGCAAGAATTTCTATTCAGAGTAAATAAAATCCATTTCTTTTTAATTTTAGTTGGTTGTTAAATATCTGGGAGGAGGGGTTGAACAAAGTAACTTGAAATGCGAATATATTTTTAAGTATTACCTCGTATGGCAGCAGGAACATGTTGTTATCGGAGCGGCGGCCAAAGCGGAGACGCATGGAAGGAGCTCGTACATCACGATCCTGGTCCTGTTGAAATACCATTCTTTAATCTTACAGATATTACCTCATTACTCACAATGAGAGAAGTTAAGACTATACACTTCTCTCTAAATTGATTGGCAGATTTCAGATGTCCCGCACTATAGCCCCCCTGGTGGCCTTCCTCAGCGCTATATGGAGGACTCCGGGATCTCCATCGGAACACAACCGGAGACCTCCAAGCGCGGTGC
>DWJN01003759.1:0-13174 GCA_018248895.1 Carystus phorcus | reverse complement strand
CTATAGCAGGTGGTGTTTCGTTTTGGCCAAAAACAGATGTGCTTCCAAACTTTTGGACGGTAGTGTATATGTATATAAAAAATGTTAAACAAAAAGGGTGTTTAGATTACAAATGTTATCTAAATAAATTATGGTCTTCTAATAAAGCTTTTTCCATATGGAAATAGGACAGAATACTATTTATGTATACGAGTGAATTTGGCAAACATTAAGTCTGAAACAGGAATATTTGGCCCAACCTTTGGCAGATCTCTAATTACCATACTATATCAACATGGAACAAAATGACATTAATTTGTCTATATACAGAAACATCTTTTTGATGTCATTTAGGTTTTAATATCCTTTTAAGTTGACCCAGCTTGGCTCAAATGGAGATGAGCCTAAATGGTCCATTTCATTAATATCAAAGTGTCCATTTCATTAATACCATGTTGATCGCGTTTGTTAGGTCGGGTTTAGAAACCCGATCCGATCTGAATTACACCTATAATGGAGACAGGTCCACATGGCAAAATAAGTCCAATGACCCCTATTTACTGAATATGATAATAAAGATTGTTTAAGCTTATGCACTTTAAAAGGGCAAATATTTTTCCAAGGACAAGTGCAATTCGAATTATCGAAATTTTAAGTCAAATGAATATAGCATAAAACACAAGTCAACACAAAAGATTGCCAAATTACTATGTTAAAAATAACACGTAACGTAACGTAAGTAACACATTTAAATCAAATTATGAATAAAAGCACTATTATCGTCCATTATTGGGAAATAGTACGATTTTTTTGGGGTTACTTAAAACGCGGGCTCGCATTATCGGCCGGCAACTTTTTTACAAAAGTAATGTTTAAAATACAGCACATTACCGACGAGCGCGGCAAAACCTCGTTGTTGGACGCAAACATAAATGAAATCCCACGTGCAAGTTATATGTATCCTGACAATTTTTCCACATAAAAACTGATGTATCAAATTAAACAGAAATAAGCTACAAAATTTTAGAAGGTAAAACAAATATAAAAAGCAAGGACTACAATGATTTTTTTAACATACCAATTATTTAGACCTCGCACGCATCTTCCTACGTTTTCGCTTTAGCCTTCGCATACGCTTCTTCCGCCACTGTAACAAATTAAAAAATCATCAGCACCCATGTTGTTCCTTTCTATATTCATTATCACAAAACACGTATAAATCGATCAAATAATTTAAAATACCTTGGCTCTCATGGTAGTTAAAGTAGAATATTAAGAGCTATCCGATTTAAATCACTTTATCTACGGTGATTGCAATAATTTTCGACGATGAATATTACGGTGCGCTTATCGGGGCACGGCCTAAACAAGAAAGAATGAATAAGTCACACACTGACTGCGGTTTTGACGGAATTGTCCAATTCTGACATTCTCTATACCTGTCAGTTTTTTAATTTAATTGGAGTGTCATTAGTTACTGATTGTGCTCTGTGAGGCTTGCCACAGAGTACGTAGGCTACCTGTTAATTTATGAAGATGAGGGAAATTAGGTTCACTGAAGTTAGCCCCACTGTTTTTGATTTTTTAACTTTTTACATTCTTCTTTTTTCATGTAAAAATCGTTTGTTCGCTTTTTGTTTATTTATAATTAATTAAACAAATGCTTAACTTTATGTTGGCCCCCCTTACTAGAGACCATCATTTTTGTTGCTCGAATTCATTTTTAATCGTTTGTTCGTTAAGGTTCGAATGTGAAAATCATTTTGCCGCTTTTTGTTTGTTTATAATTAATTAAACAAATATTTAAAACCTTAAGTTGGCCCCCCATATTACTTTTGTCACTCAAATTAATTTTCAATCGTTTGTTCTGTATTGGTTTGTTTATAATTAATTAAACAAATGTTTTACCTTAAGTTTTACCCTAATCTTTCAATCTTTGACTCTTACAGCAGTTTATTTTCCCTTGTCTCTTCCTATTTAACACTGTTTTCCTTTAAAACATAGTATAGTTATGTATTATGTTATTTCATTAACTTCATTAATATGCCTGTCTATTATTTTATTTTCTTTTCTTGCAGTTTTATCTATTTTTATATTCTTACAGCTAGTGTATAGATGGTAATAGTGTAAAAGAACTAAATGCACTTGTCCGAAATAATAACGTCCAAGACGCATAGAAAATTCGTGTGACTATACTCTCTTTGACAACTTTGACAACTTGCAAGCAATTACATAAAAAAAAAACAAAGCTCCCGCCAAAATCTACTGATGATCAATTCGATACTTCGGCAATATAGTACACTCAGAGATTTCAACAAAAAGTTAAATAAGTTAATCCTTATCAATGGTAAGTTAGAATTCTATGTAATTTTTCATTTGATAAACCTGGCGGCTGTAGTTTCGTGTATCGTTTTAGTGACGAAGATTTACCTATTAACTTTGAAACAAATTTATGAAATTCTAGGTAGACAGCCAGGGTTACCAACCTAGCGAAAATAAATTTTGTTATGTCGTTTTCGCGTTTTGTGAGTTAGTGAGTTGTATGTTTCGCGGTTTTTATTTATTGATTACATGCGTCTGTACAAAACTAAAATGTATAATGTTGTGTCGTTAATTGTTTAAAGTTCCAGTGAGTGTTCAATGACCAAAATTGGTGGTATTAGGGTGACAGTTGAGTGTATAGAATTTTGATGACGCTGGTTATGCCGTTGTGAAAATGGTTACTTCCAATAAACAGCCTGACAAAAAAATCGTGAAAATGGCTGAGCAAAATAACGGTGTAGTCGTCCCTCAAAGAACATTGCTTGGCGAAGTAAACGAACACATTACGTGTCCGTTATGTAGAGGCTACTACATAGACGCTACAACGATCGTTGAATGTTTGCACTCGTTTTGTAGAAGTTGTATTATTAAACATTTGCAAGTGAAGAGTTATTGTCCAGTCTGTGAAATGATGATAAATTCTGCAAAACCGAATATAAAGTTAGATAAAGCCCTACAAGACATTGTCTATAAACTTGTGCCAGGTTTGTTTCAAAGAGAAATGGAACGTCGACAACAGTTTTATTCATCAAGACCAGGTCCCGCTGCGTCAGCGACACCTGAGCAAAGAGGTGAAGATACGGAACGGATAATTTTTAGCCCAGAAGATGTTATCTCCTTTTCACTTGAATATGCTGATATCACTGATGCTGACAGTATATCTAGTAAGTCTTCAGATAGTAATGAGTGTCAAACACAACCAGCTGGGTGTAGGAGATACCTTCAGTGTCCTGCAGTTGTAAACATTAGTCATCTCAAGAAATTTCTTAGTATGAAGTTTGACATTGATAGTACTCAGTTTGCTATAGATATATTGTACAAAAGAGTACCTTTACCAGACTACTACACTTTAATGGATATTGCTTATATATACAATTGGAAAAGAAATGAACCAATGAGATTTTTTTACCAAATTATTGACTATGTAGCTATTCGTAACAGATTATTTGATATTAACAGGAAAAGTTCACACTTTCCTGACAGAAAATCAAGCCCTGCATCTACTGAGGATACAAATGCTAGTAGCCCTATGCCCAATTTAAATGATCAAGGTTCTGAGGCTTCTTCTGGTACTGATAGCCCTATGCCTGATGAAAATGGTGTTAGCAAATCATCAAGTGGATCACTTCCGAAGTCAGATTTATCTAATTTACAGCCTAAAGATAGTTGTAACAATACTCAAAACAAAGATGTTAATTCATCTCAGCCAAAAAAGACTGATGACGAAGATGAAAAATCACAGTTTTTAATATCTATTGAATTAACAGCTAAAAACAGTTCCACTAAATGTTCACCTGTTAAAACAAATCTTGAAGATAATACAGTTTCAGGTGTTGATAACACTTCTAAACAACAAGGTGGTTTATCTAAAAATGATGACACTTTGAAAAGAAAACAACATATTCCCACAAGTATTCCTGAAATGAAAAAGTTGAAAATTGAATTAGAGAAAGCTAAACTTCCATATATTTCAAAACCTACATTAGATAGTAATTCAACAAAGTCAGCTGAAAAAGTTAATGAGACAGTTGAAAAATCTAAAAATATTGAGGATAACAGTGCAAATTCAAATAATCACTCATCTTCAGTAAATAATATGCCTTTGTCTATGCCTCCTCCATCAAAAGATATTAAAAATCAATCATGTAGTGTAAAACAACCAGCTCCAGATAGCCCTATTTTAAAAAGAACAACTCAAGAAACAAATACCCTTACTTCACCTAAACGAAAACCTAATGAAGCTCCTGTTCAGAGTTCAACTGCACCTCAAAAGACAGTATCACCCCTTAAACTTCAGATACCAAAACCAGAAACCCCATCATTAAACTCAAAGCCTGTGGAATCAAATAAACCTGCCCCAAAAAAGATGCCAGACCTTAGACCGAGCATACCATCTCCTCAAACAATTCATAAACAAAGTCCACCAGTTGGAAAATTAAGAATGGATCTCTTAGCAAATAACTGTGATCCCACCATAGATCGCAGTAAAATATTATCCCAAGTAAAAACATCCCTTTCTGCTCCTGCTGGACAGACTTCAGGTGATCCTCTTAAATCATTATTTGATTCATGCAAAATCAATATACCTCCCTCTTTATCAATTACTTTAACTGATCAGAAGACTGAACCAAGAAGTCCTTGTGATCCTGTTAATGTAGATCAGAAAAAGGTTATGGTGAACAAGAATCTCTCAGGTGCAAGCAATGTGTCAGCCCACAAAGCACCAAGTCCTCCTGTGCATAATTACATAGAAATATTAAAATTACCTGAAACAGATCCAAAAAAAACAAAAGGGGAAAATGATACTAAATTTCCTCCAACATCTAAAGTTGAAAGTAATCCCCAATCAAAGCCCCCGAATAAAACTTCTGAAACCTCAACCAAAGGACCTGTTCCAAATCTAAAACCTATTACTGATACAAAGCTGGGGAAACAAAGTGGAAGCTTTTCTGCTCCTATAACATTTCAGCAAACTTTTGAACAACAAGTACAATCAATGCAATCAGACAAAAAAGGCAAATTACCGAAAAATAAAGCTCAAGTTCCAAAATTGGTCCCGGCTACTCCTAAATCATTCACTGCTGCTAATAAACTTAACATCCCTAATACTAAAGTTTCACCTCCAAATATTCCACTAGGAGAACATAAACCAAGTACAGCTCTTGATTTATCTACTCCACATAATATACAAAGTCAACTCGGTCCTCAACAGACCAAAGCTTTTGAAACTATGCAATCTATAGCTAATTTGGCTAAAAAGCAAAACACACCCAACAAATTGTTGCCGTTACCAATGTCTCAAGGTAATGTTTTCTCAAATTTACCTACACGACCTATAAATCCTGGCACTTCTCCTTTAAGAGTACCATCTGCAAGTGGGGTGATGGGTCAGCCAAAAGTTGATAAAGGAAATGTGTCACAAATGCTCTCACTGAGACAGGAATCTTCCAATAAAGGTAACCTTAAGCCTCCAAATAATTCAAACACTACTATACCAGTGGCTGGTTATCCGATGGTTTCTCACAGTTCCAATGCTGCTCAACCTTCACCACGATCACAAACTCGCTCACCTAGTTCTTCTCCAAAGTTAGTGATTGCTGAAGATAAGCAGGGTACAAGTGCTTTACCAGATCATAATAATATAAATCAATCCAATCAAATCACTAGTACCCAGCTGTCTAATATGAATGCACCTAAAAGTGAATTACCAAAAACTGGACCAGGTCCTTCTAAACCAGGGCCCAAATCATTAAAGCCAATGATGCCAGTTACCAAAATGCCAGGAATGAGACAACCGATGCCTTCTATGAAACCAAACCCTCCAATAGCAAGTCCAGCTGATTATCTTACGCAACGTCAAATACTTTCTGCTCAGCATGCAATGTTTAGGCATCAGATGGATTTACATGGAATGCATTTTCAAAATTCATGGTTAAAGGCACAGCAGCAATATGATTTACTAAAAAATATGTCTAACATGGCTCATCAGGCACAGAATGATTTTAACAAAGATAAACAGTAAATACTGTGCTGCCACAAAATTGTATTGAGTCATTGTTTTGTTGATAAATTAAATTCATATGGTTTTTATTTAAACTTTGAGGTGATTAAAATAATGTATGATATTTTTTGTTTAGGTCATACCTTCATGCATTTTGTGAACCTACTATTAAGATTTGTGCTATATTTGTCAGCATATTAATTATTATGACTTGTGTATTCTGTTTACTTATAATTTGTAAGCAATCAATTAATATATACATTTATGGAATCACTTTTATTAACATAAACTATTGCTTTGACATTTACATTGTGGTAATTTGAAATAGGTATGAAATGTTGCAATAAACTTTTATACAAACTAAGCACCTGTTTTATTTATGTCTGAAGATTGTACCAGTATCTAATATAAATTAGTACTGATAAATGTAATGTTAGCTGCTCATTGTATTAACACTTACCAATAGTTTTCATCCTTACAGACAGATTGAAACAACATACTGTTGTTATTGTTCAATTAATATAACTTTGTAATTTCATAGTAGTCATTAATATTAAGATCTCTTTATTTTTAAAAACCTTCCACTTGTAGGTCCATTAAATTTTTAATCTGATAAAATTCGAATGGTTTTCTGTGTTTTTATTGTACACAATGGATTTATGTAGGTATTATTTTTTATTTTATTCTATTAAAATAAATTTAAAGAGTCAGTAACAAAATTTTTTGTTATAGATGTCCGAAGTTCAAGCTACTATTCCTTTCAAATCCCGCAAAAGAACACATTTAAATGCTAATAAGTTCAAGAAAAATAATGAAAACATGGATGTTACTAATATAGACACATCAAGAAATTGTGAAGAATCCATGGGTGACGATGGTTAGTAATTTATTTTTCAAAATATATATTTTTTATGAAGACATGATTAAATTCATGACAAGGTGCAGCCCATCATTTGATTTCATTGAACTGATCAATTAACCTATGGCATACCTAATAATTTTTGTAATTTAATTCAGAGGACTAAAGAATTCAGTTTAGGAAAATTGTGTCATAAAAGTACATAATAAGTTTCATTTTAAGGTTAATAATGTGTCATCAGCATATATAGGTTTTGCACTCAAAATCAGGTAGCTACCTCCTTAGTAACTGTCCACATATTATAATGTGTAGTTATGTTACTGGATTACAACTTATCAGGTAATTTAGTTTATCTAATGTTAATAAACGTTTAATTTTTTTTGCAGATAAAAGTCCAGCTGTAAAAGTTCCTAGAAAGAGTGGAATCATGATAAATCGGGACTTGGGTGTATTAAAGTAAGTTCCTTTGTAATATAATTTGTGGCAGATATCAGTTGTTTGTTTTATTGTTAGTGGAATAGACAACAAATTATAAAAAAGTATGATTTATTTGAATTTTATTTATATCTTCAATTAAAGTATGCATTCATAGTGCACATTTTCTCTACAGGAGGGATTCGTTAGTAAATTAATAAATGTTTAGATAGAAAGTAATTTTATGGCACTGGATTTAACTAGCTAGTTTATTTTTTGATGCCCCTTTTTCTTTTCAGAGACATAAAGGGACAGGGACATGTCGATTGTATGAAACCATTGACGAGTCGGGAGAAAGAGATTGAGTGGTTAGAGACGTTTTTAACTGATCATCTTGCCAAGGAAGAGTCAGCGTCTTTATATATATCAGGACAACCCGGAACAGGGAAAACTGCTAGTCTATCATATATCCTACAAACACCTAAGGTAATTTTTATTAAGAATTATATAACAACTTAGTTAATGACATAATTATATTTATGTGGAATATTGCTCAGTCAATCGGAAGGTTTATGGTAATTGCAAATGAGCGAGTTGAGTAATTTCAGGCACCGCACGGCATATTCATGTTCTGTACATTTTAACATTTTTTAATTTTCAGATACGGGAAGGTTACACACAAGTGTACATCAACTGTACGATGGTAAAATCAGCTGCCAGTATCTACAACCGAATTTGTAAGGAACTAAAAATCAAAACATCAGGAGCTACAGAAAAAGCGTGTCTATCTGCTATCGAAAAATATTTGAATAAGACACATAAGATGATGTAAGATTGCTACTTTTATTTGTTAATTCTTTTTGTTCACTAATTTATTTATTTATATGAAAACATAAAAATTACATTTACAATAAACTTTTTGTAAAGCTGTTACCTTTTAAAAAACATTCTAGCTCACTATCCGTAATCCAGAAAGCCATTAATAACCTTTATCGAAACAATGCTCTCCTTGAAGCCAATTGACTCATGAAACAAAAAAATAATAATAAGTTTATTTTGTACAGACTTTTAGTTTTGGACGAGATAGATCAGTTAGACAGCAAGAAACAATCGGTTCTGTACACGATATTCGAGTGGGCAGCGTTAGATAAATCCCGCATAGTGTTGGTGGGCGTGGCTAACGCGTTGGACCTGACGGAGAGAACTCTGCCGCGGCTGCAGGCGCGCTGCTCGCTGCGGCCCGCCACGCTGCACTTCGCGCCCTACACCAAACAACAGATCATAAACATATTTGCAACAGTTTTGGCCGAACAGGACAAGGGAAAAGTGTTTTCACCGGTCGCTCTTCAGATGTTAGCCGGTATGTATGTTATTTTACACACAACTTATCTTGGAATGGTGTAATGATATAGTTCATATTTTTTTTAATTGATATGGAAAAAATTTAAATTTCGTAAATTAGCAATTTCGAAATAAATACGAAATTACGGCAGTTGCTTAAGTTCCAGTAACCTCTTTAATATTTACAAAAGTTTTTATTTGTTTACTTTACATTTCAAGACAAACTACTTACTAGTTAACATTGAAAATTCGGTTTAATATTATTTCAGCTAAGATCGCTGCGATTTCGGGAGATATGAGAAGAGCATTAGACATTGGGCAGAGAGTTATAGAGCTCGCCAAGCGCAGCAGCTTCTCTGAAAATCACTGCGTGGATTCCATGATAAAGGATTCGAACGTCACCGTTGAGTTGAAGCAGGTGTTGGAAGTTTTGAATGACGTGTACGGAGGATGCAAGAAGATGGAATCTGAAGTGGACGAGGCCCTGCCCATGCAACAGAAACTGATCCTGTGTAGCATCATGCTCATGCTGGGCAAGGGGAAAAACAAGGAAATTCTCATGGGGAAGCTACACGATGTTTATAAAAAGTGAGTAATTCATTTTTTACACACGTCATGAATTTACAGGTTGATTATAACATCGTGTCGCTCAGATGTGGAAATTTATCTCCCGCGCGAGGCAGTCCACGCCATCAAATATTCATTCTAAATTAGTTACGTGTAATTTTATTTCTAGAACGTGATAACTTTTATTCATACTACGTTCAATTGTAAGTATATGTATGTATGTATGTATGTATATATATGTGTCTAACATATCGATGTATGTTATATCGATAAGTTACACTTAATAGGTTTTGTTAGGCATTTTCCATACAGGTGTCTACAATCAGTGCTGGGAATAAGACGTGAAAATTTATAGGGGCCTGCGTGTAATGTGTGTATTGTCGATTGTAGGGTGGCGTGGTCGCGAAACATAGCGCCGCTGGAGCTGGGCGAGATGGCGGGGGCGTGCGCCCTGCTGGAGGCGCGCGGCGCGCTGCGGGCGCGGGGCGGGGGCCGAGGGGCGCGCCTGCACCTCGCCTGGGACCACGCCGAGCTAGCCAGTGCGCTGCAGGACAAGCCGCTGCTCGCCGCCATCCTCGCCGACAACCATCTCACTCACTGATCTCTAATGTAAACACCCTAGGTACTTTATAGGCACAGGCAGGCCACCTGATTCTAAATGATCAGAGGGCGTTAGAATAATTTGGCAAGGACACGAAAAGCTGGAAAGACTAGCTATGGGTCTGTCATGCTGCAAAAACATATCGGAAACATAAAGTTGTTCCGCTTTATTTTAGCCAATTCATACAATATTTTACAACTACATCAACCTAAGACTATTAATGTGCACATAAGTCAAAGGCAATCCTTCAGTTGCATCAACGTAAGGTGTTTCGTTCAATTCTCGGGAGGTAGCTTGCTATGAAATGGCTAGGTCTAAAGATTAGCTTTAATAATTTTATTAATTGTACATTTTATCATGTTAAGGACGTAATTGATAAGATTTCCATGAAGAGTGGCATTATGTTCCTTTTTTCTCTTTTTAGTTAAGAGGCTTTATTTTTGGATGTGATGATAACTCAGGTTTAAATGTGAGTGTTGACATTTCAATTACGCGTATTTTAGGGTTTTGACATTTTGTTACTTTGTATATCGCATGTTTTGAAGTAAGGACGATAAATTATTATAATTTAGTTAACGTGTTTAGTATCTGTTAATTATTTTATATAAAGACTTGATATCCAAAAAATAACTTAGCGACTAATAAGCCAATATTACATGTAAGTATTTTGTCATAATTATTATACTTGTACTTTATAATTGTCATCTTTTAAATTCGGTAAATTTTATAAGACTGGTTGTGTTAGACGAGTAAGAAGCCGTTTCAATTATTCATCCTAAAATCCGTGTTCTGTTAACAAGTAATTATCGCTATATAACCTTGTAAAATTATAATAACTCTTATAAATATTTTACAATAAATTAAATAATTAAAATGACATTAATATAAATACGATAATAATATTTTTTAGTCCTGTTTTAGCTAGTTATGTACAAATAGGTAGTTAAATTATTTTTATTACCAAATGAAAACTAAAAATGAATGATAGCAAATTTAGTATTTGTGAAAATAGGAATTAAATATAAATGTAATAGCAAAAAATAGTTAATGTTAGAATAGTAATCGCAGCTTTTTTGATTTGTCTAATAATTAAGTAGTAATATTTTCGTTTGAGTTATGTTGTTTGTTTGATGTTAATGTTATGATTTTCTTTTATAAAGTATTTTGTTTGGCGTGTCATGTGTATACATAGGTACAGATTAATTTTTATTATTATAAATTGTAATTTCTTAAATTTTCCCTATGGAATTATAAAGGGTAAAAAAAATTCTTATAATGATATAAATAAATACAAACTTGTGTATATACAAGTTATTGCGTTTGTTGTGTAAAACTAACTAGATGAATTTAATTTTTTGACTTAATATACCCTTAACGTGAAACTGTTTCTTTATAAGTAGATACTTTAAATATTGAATAGTTTTAAAGTGTTGAATCTAAATTAATGTGGCATTAGCGTGTCTCCTAAGAAAATTTGTAAATGTAAATATTTACACATTCACTTAAACAGAAATTTTTCAACACACTTTCGTTATTCACATTTACTTTATGTACAATCTTTATGCGGGCGTAGAAATATTACGCAACTTGTTTCTACTGTTTACTTTTCATCGTAATATTTCATGATGTAAACACGATCAAAAATGCGGTTGTTAGATTTTAAATTCACATATAAACAATTTAAGATAATGATCATTGAGGTTATCTAGCAGTTAATAAATAAATACCATTGTAGTAATTAATTACCATAAAAGCAATGTCCTAATATAAATAATCCTATAATATTTAACTCGTTTTAAACTAAGACTAATTAATGTGTGAAATTATGAAATTATTCTTGTGTAATAATAAATATACACCTTTTTTAACCTAATTTCACGCCTTTATTTGTTAATTGTTACTACACATCTTTGTTAGTATGCTGTCAATGCTGTTTAATATCGATCTTCGTGTACGTCCATCGATCCGTTTGGTCCAAAAGGTTAACAATAAGGGCCGGCGCCCACTGCCGGCACGGCACGTGTCATGGTAAAGGATTTTATTACTAATCAAATGAGTGTTAATCTCATTTCAATTAGGTTAGGACTTATGTTATTTTATTTCCATACCACGATGCCCCGAAATGACGCGACAAGCCGCGATATGCTGCAGCATGACGTTTTGCCGTTTCATTCCATGAGTCGCCGCGTCGTGCCGTTGCATCGCACGAGACATGGGCCAGTCATTTTGCGTCGAGGAATTATGATTTTTAATGTAGTTAAAATAAGGTTGAAGCAATCTTCAACCTTTGTGCAGTGGACATTTCGGTTAATGAGGCACAGTCCGGTCGGTACGCGGGGGCAAGAGAGGGAGAAGACACGGGGCCGTCGGGCCAGAGTGATTGGGCTTTCAGCAGGATGCAAACGGTATGCCACGGAATTCCGCGTGATGCCACAGCACAACCTGCCATGCCATGCCGTGCCACGACGTCAATGGGCGCCGGCCCTAAGAGTATTTATTAAGCATTATGTTCGCCGTTAATACCGTAATATTTATGTAATTGTGCTCAATCATGTGTGAATAAAAAATATCTGTCTAGTGGCACATGTATTTTTTTTCGTAATAATCACAGTATTCAATTATAAACATGACAGTAAATGTGAGAAATAAAGATGGAAATGTAGGTACTGTTTGGATAAAACTTAGGAACGACGCTTTCTCATCGGACGGTGGTCAAGAATGGTGAGAGGACCATAGCGCCACCCGACTATATTTTCGTTAACTTTGGTTTATTTTTATTTCACCCTCCAAGCCTGCGATGGATTATCCTTATGTTATGAATATGAAACATTTTTTAAAACATTGTCACTTGCTTCAATTACAGAAACAGTGAGATAATATAATTACCAACTCAAGTTATTTGTTGTGATATCGACAGTGTCTAGGTCAGTTTTCAATAATTTACTTATCTATAATCGTTGGATAAGTTAATATGTAAAGTAATAAACAACACGAGTTAGTATTGGTCTATTTTGCAATAATCGGCGACCAAAATGTACCATATTCACGCCTAATATTTCTTTTTTTATTTAGTCACATAGCATATTATGTGTTTTCAACGAAGACTTAGTTGGTCCTGGGCCGAATTTGGCTAGTCGTGCTCATCATGCCCTATATTATGTGAAAAGTTGTAGGTAAAAGGTTTTGGATATGCGCCACAACGATTTACACAATAAATATGGAATTTGCCTACACATGTTTTTGCAGCAATATTACGATTATGACATCATATTTTTAACACGTGCAAGATAGTCTATTGAAATGTTACATTTTTTAGGCCTAACCTTGCGTTTTTTAGAGGACGCAATTTTATTTTTCTGAAGTGTAGGGG
>DWJN01003758.1:0-13176 GCA_018248895.1 Carystus phorcus | reverse complement strand
CATTTATAGAGGAAGGCTATAGGCTATAGAACATCACGCTAAGATGAATAGGAGAGGAGCAGCGATAAAAAATATTCGGAAAACGGCAAAGTTTTGAGCTTTCTATGCGTGCGCTGAGTAAACGGTGAAAGTTACTTAAAAATCATGTATTACAAAATTGTTCCGCTCTAAAAGATCTAAATAAAAGTCCGCGATAGCATAATGTCTAGCTTTTAAGGTTAACCCACTATAACAATTTTTATGGTTATAAAAATAGTTCTTAAATAATGATTTTTATGGCAAAACAAAGTTTGCTGGTTCATCTAGTTACTTATATAAGCCACAACGAAAGTCACGAATAAACGGTTGCATAGTTAAAAATGTTAAATATCTGTGCATAATGAGTGTAGTGGCAACCTGCGCGGGCCGGTGCGGGTGGTGCGGGGGGTGCGGCCGGCAGTGGTGGCAGTAGTGGTGCGCGGCGGTGTCGGCCACGCGCATGCAGCGCGCGTGCTGCCACACGCCGCAGCGCGCGCCGCCGCACTGCACCATCAGCCCCTCCTCCACGTGCAGCCCGCAGATGCACATTATCACCTCCTCTGTCGACAACACAACGTGTGCGTACATACAATCCTACCATCGACTGTCACTTTTTTGTGATCATTGGAATAACAGTAAAAGGGAAAAATATATTTATGTCCTGATAAATCTATACCAATAATATAAAGCTGAATAGTTTGATAGTTTTAATGCACTAATCTTAAGTACTAATGGTTTGAATTGAAAAAATATTTTTGTGTTGGATAATACAGTTACCGAGGAAGGCTATAGGCTATATTAAATAATGTTACGACCAATAGGAGCTAAGCATTGATGATAAATGTTACAAAAACGGGACAAATGTTCCAACGTGATACGAAGTTCGCCGGGTCTACTAGTAGAATATATAAACAAAACAATCAACCACGTCGCGCAAATCAAAACGATCATTTAGCATATTTTAGCATTTATAAATTAGAGGTAATTTATATAATTTATGCTATTCTATCGTTGTGATATCGCCAATCGCCCGACAAGATATTCCCCTTACATTTGAGTCCTTCGAGCCGGATCTGAATCGACGATCTTTGGACCTCAAAAATCTATGTAATTATTTTGAAATTCAATAAAATATATTGTATTTAATTATCAACAGACCTGCTATTTATTCATTCATAAATTCATATTATTAGCTTAAAGACTGCTCAATATTGCTTTCGAAATATTTGAAGGAGATTTCATATTATATTATAATGAGTCACGTATATTAGTACATTTACCTATTGAAAAATACAATTACTTACCAGCTTTTGCTTTTTGCACAAATCCAGGAGGCAGCGTCTCAGTTGATCCTATTATTTTAGTGAGCAAGTCCGCTACATCTGCTTTCGCTGTATTATACGCCTGAAATAGAAAAATAGAATAAATTATGTGAAAATAATAATTAATAGAAAGTGATGTTTAGATTCAGTATGTCAATTCTAGAAAAATCGTTATTAAGTTAGCTACTTAAAATTTAATAAATATTTTTAGTTTTAAACTATAGACATTTATCATTTGGGAGAAAAAATTGCGAAACCCCATGACAGAGTCACAACTCGATACAGTTAGGTCGATTGCACAACCGAGCGACCAGAAACACCTAGGTATGGAGCTAGTAGATTTTGGTAATAACACGATTACAATATAAATTATCTTTATTGTACATAATAATCATGTGACATAAACATCAGGATCTGAGGTACAACAGGTGACCTTATCAATAAAACAGCGATCTCTTCTAAGCAACCATTGCTTGGACATAATTCAGAGGACTTATGGTAGTAGTATACAGATTAAAAAGGGAACAAAATAAGAAGTAGGTATACAACATATTTCTAACTTATTCTTCTAATTTATAAATACAAATATAGTAAGCAGTGAAGAAGAAGTTTTAAGGTAATAGGAAAATAAAGCAGCGACAAAAGGTGATGGAATAGTAATAGAGAGAGCATGGAAAGTCCTAAGAAATTTATATGTGTATCTGGATATCAAGAAAAGAGTAATTGCAGCACCAAGATGTATTGTTCTTTACACATTATAAGTTAATGTTTGACCACTATCCTGCCTGATGGTAAGCAAAGATGTAACCTTGGACGGTGACCGCACTAACTCAGAAGATATCTATTAATCAGACAGGTGATATCTCTATAGAAAATCAGTTCAGAAGACACTTTAAAGTCTCTCGAATAAGATGCCACCAGGGCGGCATATTCGCAATTATGACAAAGCTACGTTATAATCCAAGGGGAACACTGAGGCGTGTATTACCTTTTTGAGTTGCACAGCAGCAATACCGAGGCCGGACATCCGGCCATGTTCGCGCACTATCGCCGAGAAGAACGCGTTGACGTCGCCGTCGAACTGCGCCACGCTGGCGTAACGGCCGGCCTCGATGTTACTCTCGATCATGCTCAAGTCGACCGGAGCGGCAACGTCGCATCTACCGCGGTCGCTCTTCAGCTTCAACAGCGGCGCGCTCACTACTCTATCCTCGTCGTCTGGAAACGAATAATAATATACCGTAGGAGTACTAGATACCCAGACAGACAGAACAGTGCTAACTAATAGACTCTTTACAAAAATAAGTTTTGTCATAATGTGTGAAAAATGCCCTAGTGAAACAAAGAACGTGACACTCAATATGTTTATGTTATATATTTAAAAAATTAAACATAAAAAATTAAAAACTAAACTATAATTCAAAGGTGACTGACTGACTGACCGATATAGTGATCTATCAGATCTATCAATGCACAGCCCAAACCACTGGTCGGATGGGGCTGAAATTTGGCATGCAGGTGGATGTTATGACATAGGCATGCGCTAAGAAAGAATTTTGATTAATTCTACCCCCAAGGGGATATAAAATAAGGGATATAAAATAAGGGGAAAGTTTAGTAACGCGAGCAATGCCGCGGGCAAAAGCTAATTGATAATAAAATATAAACTACTACAAACCTTTAACCGCTATCAGCACGTTATACAGCGCCTTGAACACCTTCGCCAGTCGGTCCTTCATATTCTGATTGGGATCGTCCTCCAGCTTAAGAAGCTCCTTGGATCCCTCCTCCTTGGACGCCCGTATAGCCTGTAACCTCTTAAGGAAGACCTCCGGGTTCATGGTGTCGGGTAGCGCGAGCGGGTTCACGTTAACAACGGCCGGCGCGACGGGCACCGCCACGGGCGGCGGCGGTGAGGGCGGCGGCAGCGGGAGAGTCAGTCGTTCCCTGGTCCGTCGCACCTGTAAAAATTGTTAATACAAAGTGATTTTAAAAAAAGGTTCTATATTATAGTTCTAAAGTATCTTTATTAAAAGGGCTTTATCGTAATTACGATTATGCCGCCCTGGTGGCATATTATCCCAGACTTTATGGTGTCTTATGAACTGATTTTCTATAGAGAAATCACCAGTCTGATTAACTTCGAATTAAAACATATTCATTGTAAAGCATATTCTTCAATTTAGATAGATCATTCTCAATTGATGCTAATATGTAAAAACTAAGACATACTAGGACGCGTAGCATTTTTATACTCTATAATTTTATGATTATTATACACACCGGATGTATTGGTCAAAGTTAACAATTTGCCTTTTATCAGTGAACGATGTAATCACTAGGAAAACGGCAACAGTGAAAGTAACAGTAATATTATTATTCTTACATTCTCAAGATTCCTGAACAAGAAACAGTGCCTCTCCTTCACCAAGTTCCTTTCCTTGGCAGTGAGTGGTTTCATCTGCGGCTCATGCCACAACTTGTTCAAGTGTTGCTGGTACTTGAGGATGGTCATGTTTTTGTCTTCGCACGCGACGACGCTGTGCTGCTCAGACTTCTTGTTGCATTTGACGGCCTTCCTCGGGCGGCCCACGCGCGGCTGGTTGCCGTTGGATCCTTGCGACTGGTTGGACGCGTTGGATGGAGTTCGTGATTGCGTCTTGACCGGTAACTTGGTTATCCTTTGCGATTTACCACCGATAACGCCTCGACAATCCTCAGAGTCGCACTTGCAGGGCTACAAAAAATATATAGCATTATAGAAACTGTTACTTTTTACAATTTATATTTTATTCATAATAAATCTAAAGTGGTCAAAATTTTTTACCTGACCAACTGCGGGATTGAACAGCGAGAAATTGTAGTCGTAAGTCAATTCTTCGCCTGGCTCTATGTCTCGCAGTGCAAACAGCGCCATTCTGAAAGTGCCTGTAATGAAAACGATTTTTTATTAATTTATTGGCACTGCTAATAATAATATAGTCACAGTAAGCGAGCGACTCCTGATTAAACTAAGAAACAAAAAATTAAAGCACCACATCAAACTAAACGAGCGGATGGCTGTTTTCAACTACCTATCCATAAATCTTTTGAGCCAATTTTAATATCATTTTTTCATGCGAGTACAACAAAAGAAAAAATTACAAGTCTCAGTAACTATAGTAACTAACCAAAGTAACTAACTTACCAACCGAATAACTAAACTTACTAACCAAAACTATAATTTTGCAACTAAGTAACTGACTTTAGGAAGTTAGATAGGATTGCGAACAGTTGTGGGAATGCCATCATCGTGGAGTATGGCGGAGTATCTAAGTATGTACATATATATAAACTCAAAGGTGACTCAACTGACTAACATTGTGATCTATCAACGCACAGCCCAAACCACTGGACGGATCGAGCTGAAATTCTGCATGCAGGTAGATGTTAATTTTTAATTCTACCCCCAAGGGGATAAAATAGGGGGTGAAAGCTTTTTAACGCGAGCGAAGCTAAAAGCTCGTGTACAATAAGTGTGTAATATCGAACCGTTGGACGTCCACTTCTGCATCTCGCAGTTGGGGCGGCACGAGTGGTTGACGAAGCGGCCGTCGCCGCCCATGCGGTGGCCGTCGATGACCAGCCCGCCGTCCAGGTGCAGGCAGTAGTGGTGCGTGTCGCGCGCGTACCGTGTCGCCATTCTCTCCTGTTAATAAACAATAAACATCATGTTATGACGCTACACATACGCTCACAGCCAAACTCTATAATTCCCTGGTGCCACGGAAAACACAAAAACCAGAACTCACACACCCTGACCGAGAACATATATACAAACTGGATATTCAAATGTCTCTCCTACTGGAAATTCAAACTGTTTACAGTTTACACATCATAATATTAATTACATATTATAAATTTGTCACTTATCAATGTCAGCATATCGAAGATAACATTTAAGATAAACGATTATGATCTTTATTTAACCTTTAAATAAATGTTCCTTCTTTCTTCTTTTAATTAAAGCAACACATAACAATGATTTTTTAATTCTGTTTATCCGTGCACTTGTTCCCGCTAATTTAAAAAAAGACAACTGTTTTATTTTATTTCAAAGAGTTCACAAATAAAAATATATGCCAATTTAAACAATCTCATCGAAACAAAAATTATGATCTATTTGGTGTAAATGATTGTAAATGGTAGAATTCTATTGGAGATTATAATCATGACTGTCAAACGGACTTACAAAAGAAAAAGCAATTGCTATTTCGTTTTATTTATATTAAATCAGTATTTTTATAGCGAAATGTTTTATTATTGTTTATTATTATTATTCATACCTTGAACTCCTTATCAGAAACGACTTCTCCAACATACTCCAATATGAAGTCACCAGATTTAATTTCGTGCTTCGTCCGCACGCCCCACCCCTTGTTTTCGGTCATAAACTTCTCCAACCCAGAAGCCCATTCGTGGCGTTGAATGCGCTGATTCTTACACTTGTCGCTGTAACAAGGTTTAATATAGGTTCACAAACATTTTTAATATTTCGTGCATTAGTATTTTTAACTCAACGAAATTTCATTTTTGTGCCTTGTAACCACGTTATGCCATATTCCAAACTAATTTGCAATTGTTTTTCTTTGTTAAACTAACAAACCTCCAACACTTATTGCAACCAGTATTATAAGTTTTTATATATTTACACAATCGAAGCCAACCTCCCATAATGATGGTACCGTATAGCAGTGGCGTAGCGTAGTTGGGGCGACAGGGGTGGCACTTTTTTGGAGACGGCAAAATGTCACAATAAATAATTAAATAATTTTGTAAATATTTGAACAATTTTTATCGCAACCGCATATTAAGAGGGCAGCAAAGTTGTTTTCGGGCAGCCGACACCCACGTCACGCTCTACAGAACTACAGACGACACTATGTCGAGTCAGTACTATCCGATTTTTATAATATGGCTAACTAACACGCCTCTTTTAAAATCGTCCGCGTAAAGTTTTTTACGTATTTCAATCGTAAAGTCCAAGACCCAGTCAACAGGGCCAGGGCAACTTGATGCTTTTGACCATGCTGAAGTCCACGGGCGCCGATGACCATTTAGCACACAAGTCACTCTTTTCACCTGTCTTCTATTTTTTTCCAAGTTTGAAATGAAATGAATTTACATAAATTGCAAATGTGGTCACAGGGGTGGTCACTTATTATAAATAAAACATCTCTCACATTTGCCACATTATAGCGTACAAATAATATTAGTTGTATTTTAATAATTAATGAAATATAAATTACGAGCAGCAATTAAAATAAAATCATTGTATACATTTATTTTTGAATTAAATTTAAGTTTTCAGTTTTTTATGTCGACAGGAATGATATAATGTATTTCACACAGGCGTTCAATTCCTGAAGCGCATGATCGAGGAGGCATACACTGTCTATTGGGGAATCTGGATTACTTTTACTTACCCACAAGGACATAACTGAGGAGAGCACTCGGAGAAAACGAGTCTGTTGATGCAGTCCTCGTTGCAGCCGGACGGCGCCGCGCAGTTGCACGCCACACTCTCGCATTCATCAGCCGACGGTTTCACGTCGTAATACACATCTGTCACAGTTACGTTCGGCCTTATTACAAAACGTGGACTAGTAAAGTACCGGTTTAAACTTCTATTAGACCAAGTAAAATAAACCTTGCCTTAAAGTATAGTATGAAAGATAAACCTATACTTGATAGTCGTGGTTTAGAACTCATTTTGTAATAAGGCGGTTCATGTCAACATACCTTGTATTTCCTTATTTCTAAGGTTTTACAATAAAGATAAAATAAAATCAACGATACTATGTAGTGTTAAATTTCTAACAAAACAATTACAGCGCACAATCAGAACTAAGTGGCGATGCTTCGGAGGGCACAAAAACCAATTGATCATATTAAAACGATTAAATACAAACAAGACCTGTAACCTATAACTGGCCAGTGCTGCGATAAAAACGACTGTAATGTGTGTCATTGGATAAATACCAAAAAAACTTATTATGTTATTTACATACTTGTTCGAATCTTCTTGTAATTCCAAGAGGGAACTGGCTGATTGTAATGTTGCTGCCACCAGATGTCGTATGGGAGGTTGAAATCCTGCAACCGACGCCGAACCCATCGCTCGCAGTACGGGGGCGGCGCCAAAAGCCCGGGAGGAAATTCAGTTTGCGTCACTAGATTCTTTCCTTTTCCATCTGGCTTGGGGCTAAAAAAGATTATTGCAATAAATAAATCGCTTCACTATACAAAAAGATCAGATTGCATAAAAATACTTACTCTTCCTTGTAGTAGTCCGAAAACAAGCCGGCAACCAAAAATTTCTTTCTCAGTCTCGGATTCCGTTTCGATACTACCGGTTTCTCTCTGTTATCTACGCTACTTGCAGGACTGTCGTCACGCGAAGAGGCCACTCGTTTCTTACAAATGATGGTTTTGGAGAGAACGTCAATACTTTTCTCAAAATCGATCTCTTTCTCATTCAACGGCAACGGATCATTCTCGTCGTGATCCAGCATCGTATCGGTGGAAGGATCACGTGATTTTGATATCATTTTGCTGCATATTACTGTATCTAATGAGCTTTCACGTGAACTCGAGTGAACTTCTGGAATTTTCTTGTTGGTTTGCAATGACCTTGACTTTCTTCTTACGGACACGTTTACCGGTTTCTCTACAACTACTTCCGGTATTGACTTTTTGTTGTCCACCTTTTTGTTTTTCCCTTTCCCATCATCGTTTGTGTTATCAGAACTGCGGGTAAGCCTTCTCTCGCCCGGGTATAAGATGGCTAAACTTGACTTCGGTCTTAAACCAACTTTAGCGGAACCTTTATCGATAATTTTCCGTTTCGAGAATATTTCCTCTATTTCATGGGAAGGTGACATAGCTCTAGTCTTGCGTTTTAACCTTTCTAGATTATGTAACTGGGTTGTGGGTTTACTGTTTTTCAAATTGAGTAAACTTAATGGAATGCTGTCCTCTGGGTCGTTGCTTACTAAACTAGCTAAGGAGGGAATGCTGTCAGTCTCACTGAGAACTTCCCACTTATTGATGTGGTTTTTCAAATCTTTATCCGTTTTGGTTGGCTTTAGTTGCAAGGCTGGTGCTCTTAAAATCGATGCGCCTTTCCTTTCCTTGTCATTTGTGCTACCAGGCGTTTTATTCGTACAATCTGTTGAAATTTCTTTGCCCTGTAACTTCTCAAGAGCAACCACAGTCAATCGACCTTGTTTGGGACATTCATCTTTATTTAATACAACTTTGAGTTCAGGTTTTTTATTATTAATCGTCCGTTCTAAGAAACTACTCATAGCTTCTCCATCTTTTGGCACTCGTTCAAATGCAGAATTATCATTATCTTCAGATGTCATGTGATTATCTGAATTATGTTGGGTATTACTCTGTTCAGTTTTCTTCTTTTTCCTTTTAATGCTTGGAAAACCAGTCCTGTTTATAGCCTTCCGCCTTCTTGTTTTCTTTTTGCTAGCATCAGCTATCTTATTGTCCAAGGAATCGCTTGTATCAACTTTTTTAGACAGTATGTTTGTTTTCTTTGGAGATTCAACGACCAACTTATCTGTTTGAATCTTAGGAATTAAAACCTTTGCGGGCAATACTAACTTACTTTCTCTTATTATGCTATTACAGGTTTTCTTTTTCTTCTTATCATTTGTTTCATCGTTATCATTACTAAGATTTCTCTTTTGCTGGCGTAAATTGTGACCACTAGTAGTTTCCTGAATTTTATCTGATATAACGGCTGCTATCGATTCTCCTCTTTTAGGTCTAATAATAGGGTCGGGTGTTTCAGAAATTAATGCTAGCGGTATTTCAGATTCTGTATCTATACGAGATAACAAAGAATTTTTACTATCTATTCCCTTGGATTTAGATTTCGTTTTATTTGCATCATTTAATATATCGTTAACGCATATTGATGATTTTGGTATTTGATCTTCCAAATCAATAGAGGGTTCAAATATTCCAGTTGGTTTGTCAACATTTACAACTATACATTGTTCAATCGTAGATTCAGGCACTTTGGATTTTTTGACATCTATTGCTTTTCCTTTTGATACTGGAGATTTAATAACTGTTGCTCTTGTGTTCATTTGAGAGGTTTCTTTTACCTTATGTTTGTCTTCTGTAACTCTACTTGGAGTATCTAAATTGCTTTTTTCTTTCTCTAGAATTCTAGATTCTATCGACTTACGTATATTATTATTTAATAAGGTGTCTAATACTTTTGTAGCTGCACTGGGATTTATTTTTGAAACCAAATTACTAGTTAATCCTTCTAATCTGTTCTTTTTCCGAGTCATTATTTCTGATTTTTGAGCTGGAGGAATTGAACTTTTATATAACGAACGAGCAGACATACTCTTCAGAGGATCAACTGTGTTATTATTATTATTCACCGCAACTGTATTATTATCGTTACTTGATGCGTCTGAACCTGCTTTCTCGGACTCTTTTATATCTTCTTTACTAAGGTGATGTGCTTCTTTATTATTTGTGTTGACACTTTTGTCTTCTGATAACTTTTTTGATAACGATTGCACAACTTGGTCTAAGCTAGATGCTACCTTATCTGCTTCCAATCGATGGCGTTTTTTTGGTGTTACAATAGGAGCAGAGTTTCTTAAAGGTGATGATTTAGTTTCAGATCTGGGTGACGACATTTTATGCGACTCTAATTTGGATGATTCTGCTTTATTTTCAGTGTCTTTAGATTTAGGCAAGCTTTTCTCTAAATCATGCACCATTTTGTGCATGGCTTTTAACTTTTCAGATGTTTCATATATTTTCTTAGATAATTCAGAATGCCCTGCAGTAGGTTTTTGTATGGATAATTCGTCATCTGCTGTATTCATTGATACGCAAACTTTTGATAAATCAGAATTACCTTCATCTGCTTTATTTGTTACACTTTCGGATGAAACACTTCCATTCACCTTGACGTTGTTCAGACATTTAGTATCTTGTGTATGTGGTGGTGTAGCATTCTTTGAATTATTATCGGTACCTTTCTTAGTTTTATCTTGAACATTTTTTCCCTTTGAACATTCTTCACTTTTTTGGATGTCACCCATGCAATTAGTTTCGGTACATAAAAATTTCTCAGCACTTACATCATTCTTAGAATTTTCATCAAACTCTGAAGTAACTAAACTTAAACTCAACGTATTACTTGTTGAGGAATTAATATGGTAGTGTCTTTTTTTCAGCGGAAGTTTATGTTCATTCGTTTCTTTACCTTTGTTCTGAGATTCTGTCTGCAGTTTCTTATGTCTTCTTTTTGAAGTTGGAGTTGCAATTTCTTGATTGTCCGATGTTTTACGTTTCTTTGACATTCTTTTAATCACTTTAGGAGGTGCAGGTTCCAGGGTAGATTTTTCAAAGTTTTTAGGTTGAGTTTGTGCAACATTTGATATAAGCTTAGGAGCAATTTGACAAACTTTTATAAAATGTGTTATAAGATTATCCATATCTTGGGAAAATTTTTGATCAACGGAATCAGCACTGTTTCTATTTGTGTAGGAGTCTCGACACCTTGAGACTGATCTTGAGCGATGTCTTCGTTTACTTCTGTGCCTATGGTGTTTACTTTCTTCTTTCTTTACAGTAATACGAGATGGTCTCTCGGTATTATTTAAGTTGATCTTCGGAGGCGCTAAAACAACAGTTCTTCTATGTTTCTTTATATGATACGAGGGTTTTATATGTGGCTTTTTAAAGTTAAGAAATACATTTCTTGATAAAGATTTATTCGGAACATAACTATTTTTAGCTTTCTCAAATATGTTTTGAACTTGTTTAGAACAACTTTCTTTCTTTGCACTAGGTGAATGAACAGTACTTCCAGCTTTTCCTTTGCGACTTCTTGGTGACACAACTTTAGGAAAATGTCGTAAAAATTCATCCTTTTTTGATGATGATAATTTAGCAACTGTACATATCGGTGATATGCCAAACTTATGAGTGAAAACAGATTTCAAAGCTGGTAAAGGACTCCCAATGTAACTATCTTTTGTAGGAGATTTTAACAAAGTATTATTATTATTATGACTGACTTTAAATATATTATAAGTAGTAACAGGTCTCTGCAACCCACTAAATACCGGACCAGGAGCAAACGGATCGGAAGAATTGAGGCGCAGTACATGTTTTTGATTCATCTTTGAAAAACCATAATCATATTTCGAAGGCAATGGGTACTTGGTACATACACTTATGTATTTAGGGCTTGCATTTGGTTTGCGTAAATAGGTCTCACATTCTGAATCACTTGAACTGTGGCCCAAAGTTAAACTGCTAAATGTTTTATTCGTTAACAACAGTATTTCTTGATCAGATACGAAATGTTTCTGATTTTTATAATATGACCTATCTCTGACTGATCTTGTTTTCTTAAACTTTCTTGTTCGTCTGCGCATACTTCTGACACTGTAATCGGTTTTATATCCTGATTTGTCACTTTTATACCCCGATTGACTTTTATACCCTGACCTATAGCAATCACTTTTATATCCAGATCTACAGCCATAGTCACTTTTATAACCGGATTCTATCAATCTACTACAACTTTTATAAGGTTTAAATTCGTGATCACTTTTATATCCAGATAGTATATCTTTATATTTTGGATTTAAATCAATTTGCTTCCATGTCGGATCAAGAGGGTCATCCCCGGCGGCCTCGTTTTCGCTTTGATTATCACGCCAAACACTTGTTGATGTTTTATTGTTCTTTTTTGGTAGGTTAGCTAACTTGCTGTTAACTTCTTTTCTTTTTGCGTAAACTCCCGATAATACTGACCTATTGGCAGGTATTGACTCATTATCACTGTCGGCAGAATCATATTGATTCTTGTCTTTCAATGTTTTTTGTGTCGATTTGGGATTTTTTGGTTTTGCTTGAGGTTTCCTAACATTCTTCCGTGGAGGATATAATACTCTATCAGTAGCGTACAACATTCTATCTAAGGCAGCAATATCTAATTTATGATCGTTCTTCTTAGTTTTTTCAAATTTGTTTTGTTCTTGTTTTAAAGGAATAGGTGAAGGTGCTTCCGTTTTGATTTGTTTAATTTCATTTTCTATTCTCTTCTTCTGAAAATCACAATCACTGGAATCAGATCTGATATGAATTCTACTTCTTGTTTTAGATTTTGATCGCATACTTTTCCTTTCAATTGTATTATTTTCTTTTTGAACCGACCTTCTGCTTAGTCTGTTATGTGTTTCATCTATATCATGTCTTCGCAACGGTGAGTGCGTGGGTGAATTATGATTTGATAAAATTCCTGAATCAGGTGAAACATTAGGAGGATCATTATTATTATGAAAAACATTAATTACGTTAACAGCCGACTTGTCTTCTTTATGAGATTCAGCATTTTCGTCAATTTTTCTTACTTTACGTGGCCGACCCCTTTTTCTTCTAGATTCTAATACTATGTCGTTTTTTATATCCTCTTGAGATTCTACAGAATTCGTACTGATCGTATCCAATTTTTGATGGTCCAAATGACTAATCGAATTTATGTCTGTACTTCCCACAGTTATAGGCGAACTTTTTAACAAATCGCTAGCACTTCCTAATTCTGATCCTCCAGGAGTTATATCAAGATTCATGAAATCATTATTATCAACACAGTCTTCTAAACTCGGCGGATTTGGGATGGATATACTAACAGTATCTGAAACGGATGAGTATTCCTCAAGATCTTTACGTATTTGCGAGATTTCTTCTGTTTGTTGATTGCTCAAATGTTGCGAATTATTTAAAAAATTTG
>DWJN01003757.1:0-13178 GCA_018248895.1 Carystus phorcus | reverse complement strand
GGTGTGTGTATTGTTTTTGTTGTACAATAAAGAGGTTTGTATTGTATTGTATACTATCCTAGTGTGGAGATATGAGTGTGTGAAGGTATTTATTTAAAGGAAGAAAATGTTGGCTCTCAAACCAGTCGGAACACGGCAAATCGTTTGGCAGTTGATTTAAGTAGCAAAACTTAATGCAGTTAATTTCTTTACTTCTAAATAAATATGTTTAATGAACAGAACAAGAATTTTGATTATGAGAATTATTTTCGTCGTTCCGATTGCAAAATGTATATTCAATCTCGAACAAGAAAAATGTAAAGCAGTCTTGGAGAAGCAATGTTGTAGAAAATTTAAATTGAAAATGAAAGACGCGCAATATTTGCTTGCAAGTGTTGGATTCTGAATGAAGAAGCTCACTTTAGTGTTGCGAATTTTAAACAGTCTGTTAAAATATTTAGCTTAAAATTTTACAATTGTGTTTTTAAAATAGTCTTCTTGTTTCAGGTACATTAACGTTGGGACTTGCTAGAGGTCTAAGCCTTTTGGTTCAGCTGACAAGGTATTAATTGCGAGTAAGGATTATCTCAGCACAATATTTAATGCGTTCTTGTTAACGAAGTTTAATCGTCTGGAATTTTGGTATTAGACAATGCTGTTAAGCTTTTATATAAATTAGGATGGTGAGTTGTCTTATATTCTTTTAAAAGGATACATTTTTTACTGATTTAGCTTATAAGTTACCTTGCAAATAAATTTCTTATTTCAACGTAGTCATGATAGAGAAAGAAATAAAAACTCTTAAAAAAATTGCTGTTTTGTGTTTAAAAAGAAAAAAACTGTTTAGAGCAAAGTAACATGTGAGTTAACGACAACTTTTAGAAAAACAAATTTAGACAGCATTAAAAAGGAATAAGCACATTTAAAAAATAAATACAGAATATAGAATAAAGAGTACTTTCAGATTATAAACAGCCGTAATTACAGCAAAAACGTTTAATTAAACGATAGCTGACATTGTAATAATAAATATTGTTTATATTTTTTAGAAGCTATTCAAGGGATAGTGATATTAGTCAAATTCCTTGAATGATTGAACAAAAATTCCGTTCTGGATCGAAACTCCACCGTTATTCGTTTTGTTAACGAATATAACAATGACTTTTATTTTCTTTAATAAGTATAATTGCTACGCAATAATTAAGTAATTAGATTTTTGCACTTCGTCATTATAAATAGGGAATTAATAATTTGTTTTAATAACTTGAGCGGTATGAATTTGAGTAAGCGAAAAATTTACTTACTAAGTGAATAACTGGAAATACAGAGAGTAGTTAGGTTAGGTTAGATTAGGTTTTTTGTATCTAAAGTACCTCAAATTAATGTTTATAAGTTGCTGTTCTGTTGATTTCATATCACTTGCAGTTACTCGCTCACTTAGTAATACTATAATGTAAATGAATTATTTTTGTCACTTAAAATTTTTATTTACAGTCACTCGTTTTAACACTACCCATTATAAAGCAATGTTCGAGTTCCATATAAATTGCAAGAATAGTTAGAAGACATTTGTATGTATCGATCGCTCAATTGGTTACACATGAGGAATTGCTATAAACCTATAGACAACTCGTTTATAATGGTGGTTGCATCTCGATACGAGTCGAAATTCATCAATTTGGACCTTATCGCCTACGAAACAGGATTCTACTTGACATGTGTAGGCAAATTGAAGGATCTACAAGAGAATGTCTAGGCCTCTTGTTTGAACACATTAATTAGTCTGTTCTGCCAGATAATAGATCTCAGTCCAATCAAAGGCCTTCTATGTAGACGGATTGTTGATTTATGATTAACGGTAATACATTTTGATCTATCTTTATTGCACTTTTGTTGTTCATAGTTTCATTATACTTCATACCTACAGTGTTTATTCGTGTAGTTTATAAGTACATTTGTAACATGTATTAGAAAGGAAAATGTAACATATTAATGAAGGATATTTGGTTGAGTAATTTATGTTGCAGAATTTTATAGAATTTTACTTAATAGTATTCGGCGTTCATTTGAGGAAATCCATTCTTATTAAGTTGGTATTAGTATTGTCAATTAGTACTGTGATTTGGTAGGGCATTAGGAACAATGGGTTGGTTGTAGATTACGTCTTCTCTAAGGGTCAGTAGATTTGTTAGCGATATCGATAAAAACCTCTGTTTTCACTTTTTTCTACAAAGGCACTCTGTAAAGTAATATCGACTAGACTTAGTTGACCTTTATTTAATACCTTAACCGCATTTTAGACATTCCGAATTCAATTCTTGTTTTAGGTTGCTGAGTAATAGCTTTGATCTTGTTACTGCCTTTCTACGAGTTTAAATGTAATTGATAAATCAATGTAGCCTTAATGGTTTACGAAGTGAGTTATTTAAGATGACCTTTACCTTACAAAGCTCGCAGATAACCTTTTAGATAACCTACAGCGGTGCATCAATTCTTTAGTGCCGTACAACCGTGTGGAGCTATTGTTATTCAAGTACTTACCTACATAGATAAGACGATTACAAAATATTACGTTCTTTTTCCAAATTTGAATTTGGAATTGAGGTGAGGAGTTGTTATAATTTTGAATTAAACTTAATAACTAATGGTTATTTTCAAATCATTTACCAGCAGATCGTGTTTATAATCCACTCGTTAGACAGGCGCGCGTTGCTATGCATATTTAAAAAAATTAAAGAAAAATCAGCATAATTATATTGACCATGTGTCCAGTCAGCATCAACGTTTTCGACTGTAACTCATGAACCATGTGTCCGATCTAATATAACTTTGGTATCAAAATCTTTTTCAGAGAATTCTGAACAAACTTGCTTGAAACATCAGCTCTACCTCCTACCACTACTACTACTACTACTACTACTAGTTTCTATAAAGGACAAATAATCAAACATTTATCTTTATATAATTATGTAGGTAAAGTATAGAGACGTTTATAAGAAACATTATTTTTGACACTGTCAATTAGTCTATTGTTTTGATAATGATTTAGTTTTCATAATCAACGACTGAACGAATGATCTTTCAGCGTAAAGTATCAGATATTTTTATCTTGAAGGGTTGCGATCTTTAACAATGAACATGCATTGTTAGAAAGGTTTTGTGCTAGCAAAACTTTTGTTGTTCAAGTCGGGTTCTTCAGTTATACGACACAAAGATTCTTTGCCGTCTAATTAGCCACGTATTTAATAATAGATACGTATTTGTAATTCTGTTTTGGCCTTTTGTTACGCCCTATCAAAAAGGGCGTGCTGTTAGCTGTCGACTACCAAGGAATTGGTTCGTAAACAATGCATCAAAGTTGCACGGTATAACTAATTGGACGGCGCAGGCTGTAACTGAATTTATTCCAAGTAAACTGCTTTCGATTTCATGTTTATTTAATGTCTCTGCGCTGTTAATTGGACAAACAGTGATGGCGAATCGTTTAATTTATTTGTTTTCTTTTGCTTTATTGACAATCTACTCGTAGTTTCTCAGTACTGAATTAAGAAGTCTATCTAGTTTCAGTCTATGTAGTCAGATAAAAATACACGATAAGGTATATTAATGGCATAATAATAATGTAATCTTAATAGACAAATACATGTATATCGTTTTTTTACTGATCGATCGGACTTTCTGTACCCGTTTTTATAACCAACTTTACTTCAATAAACAGCATCAAAAATATATGCTGGCCTTTGTTGTTATCTGATTTTTTTAATATGTATGTTTATAGTGTATGATATAATCCTTATGTAAAACTTTAGTACCAAGTTCGATTTCGGTGGCATTTTATGATATCCTGGTCTACTGGTATGGGTGAGTATTCCAGGCCAAATGTATCATGCTTCTTTCTTTGGACTTTAAACTTGAGCTTTATTTTTCTCTTTTCTTTCTTGCCCGGCAATCAGTTTTGCCTTTGGTGTTGGTGATATCCACGGGCAGTGAACACACACTCATGTGGCTCATTTGTTCCTTTATCGGCGGTTTAGATAAAATAGCAGTAGTATATATTGTTTGAATACCTTCGGCTGTTTGTAGAAGTATGACATCATCGACGCTTAAAAAGTTCGCAATCATCTTGATTAGTTCCTTTGTTGGCGCGATCAATAGACGTCTATCGAGCGGCTCTTACCTTTGTTCAGTTACGCATGATAGATGAATGGCTCATATTTTTATTCCGGTCCCACTGGGCTCAACTTGTTCTAATGTCGTTTTGTGTACCGGAAAACAATCGATACTGAAAGCAGGATAGTGTTTATCTTTATACGATATGTATCGTAAACGGATGCAATACTGTGTGTACAATCTTTATTTAGTACAAGTGTATGTTAATATTATAGAAACACTTCGCTTCGAAAATCCTATTTAGTACAGCCGAAAAAGTACAGGATTTTTTAATAGGTATACTTTTATTTGTTAAGGCTCACTATAAAGCGGTAAAATCACATCCAAATGGTCAAAGCCTTTTCTGAGATTGACGAAAACAAACACATAGACGATTAGACAAACAAACAACGAAACAATTCTATAAAATTAATCAATACCCCTATAGATGGTTTTTTTCAAAATTTTATTATATGATACATTATGATGTATATATGGTATAATGGTATACAGTATATAAACAGTATCCCGTACAGATATTGTACTTACTACTTAATTATGAGTGTTACTGATACGACTGAAGTTATTATCGTAAATAACAAATTAACGCAATGTTGTTTTCGTCTAGTATACTGACGCGACTCGTATCTTTATGTCTTCGATATATACATAGGTTTCAAATAAAATACAACCAATATACATAGTACATTTAATATATAAGAGCGAAATGTATGTGTATGTGTTTTAATTTGTTAATATATGTAAAGAAACGGTAGGTAAGTATGTACCCGAAGCTGTGCTTACGGGATGGGAAGTAAATTTAGACGTAATATATCATTTTAATCCTAAAACTCAGTTTCTTTTTGAAAACATGAACCTAATATTCACAAATAGTAACAACCGACGACTGTTACATATAATATACTTAACAATTATTTATCAATTGGTAAATATCTCTCGTACGAATGAATGGTTGGACTTAGTTTTGTACTTGAAGCCATGATATGACAATTCTTCATCTATTACATACATAGACATATTGTATCGTATAAATTCAGCATTTATTGCATTCCCGGCGCTGTTACTATATTCTCTATTCCGAACGTTAGTGTTTTAGCGGCTGAAACAAGCACATAAAGTGCGACATTCAACTATCTTGTGTAATAAATGAGTACAGTTTATGGCTTGTTGAGCGCACGTTAACCTAATTCTGAACAGGAAAGTGAATGTCATGGCGGATTCAGGTATTGCTGAATGGTCCTAGAATTGAGAGCGGTTATAATTCCCGGAAACTTCGATATGGCTTCAACTAATAATTGCTCAAATAGTGCACAGGTCTCTGTTATTTGACGACCCGCATGGCGTAATGGTTACCACGCCGGACCGCCGTTCGAAGGGTCCTGGGTTCGATTCTCAGCGAGGCGGAAAATTTGAATGATGAGTTTAAATTTCTGTTCTAGATTTGGATGTGTATTTGTCTTTCTGTGTTGTCCACGGCATGGGATATCCGAGTGTGGGGTTATGAGTATATGGCGTTATTTATTATTGAGGTGGCCTAGGGTTACCCCACCACGTTGCGCTAGTGCGGATTGGCGAAGGAGTTAGTGACCAAATCAGGTGTCACGACAGCTTAACATGCTGTTTGAAGTATGAAGCACTCAGAAAATGTATGCTACTAGCGACGCTCCCGGAGTTGCTTAATTCGATCGATCATTGAGAATCAACGTGAGACACCAGGCTATTAACATCGATATATCAACATTTACTCAAACCTATAAGCAAATGCTAATATGTTTAGGTTTCGTAATAAAATGAGAGAAATTCTCATGTTATGTGCAGAACAAGCAATGGGGTAGTGACGATACAAACCTCGAAATTACTTGTTAGGCTCGAATATGGCTTAAACAACGCTATAGTCTGACAGTTGACAAAAAGCAGACTGATGGTAAGTGATCATTCGATTGTTAATATGAGTATAACATGCCAACATTGTGCTATATGCCTATTATTTACTTTTACGATTCCAATTTGGTTAACGACATAGTTATAAAAGCGTAATGCATATCGTATATGTTTGCTCGTTAGCTAGATTAGCGAACACAGAATGGCTCGGGGGATTACCTTTGTACTATATCGGTATGTAATATGTAATCTACAAACCATGTTTATGGATAATGGAACGTCTATAAGTAGGGATTAGGTATTATTAGGATAGTCTCACCGAAAACTAAAGTAAACTAACAAGTAAACTTGTTTATCGTACGTTTCACTATCAATATCAATCAGCACCGGTCAACTGCTTGTAGGCTAGGAGCTGGTGATGAAGTAACGAAGGGTCTTTATAAATATAGATACGATAGTGTAAATGGGTGTTTGTGAACTCGATTTTGAAGTTTTATGTATAAACTTGTACACACTTATAGCCCAACACTAGGTTTCCCTATGTCGTGCTATGGATAACATACAAAGACAAGGATAATCAGATACAGATCGAGAACAGAATTTTAAAATCATTATTAAAATTTCTGCCCCGCTGGGAATCAAACCAGGAACCATCGAACGACGGTCCGGCATAGAGAACACGCGGATCGTGGGTCGGTCGATTTTGTGAGAAAATGTTCAAAAATATATTTATCCCTTCCCATGTTTGATAAACCTGTGAGATTTATGAAACCTGTGTTACGAGTTAGTTTAGAATCGCAAGAACATTATAAAGTTAGTTTAACTATTGTATTAACGATTATTTTGGTATTTATTGAAATAAAATTAATGTCTACTTCGTCGGTTGCGGATCACAAGCGTATATAAAATTATATACTATTTACATGGATATAATATTATACACCATTAAGAATAAAACAAAAGTTTCATAATGACATTAAACTTTATTTGAAAGAAATGTCACAAAAAATCTTGATCTAGTTATTGATAAATCCCTAATCAACAAAATGCAATTAGAATCCAAATTTTTAACTCATTGTTCACTATGCACACTATATCACGTTTAGAAGTTTGTATTGTCGGCATAATACAAAATATGAGTACAATAGTAGAAGATTTCAACTCGTTCATACAAAATGTGAGTAAAATAGTAGAAGACTCCAAATCGTTCGTTGTCTCTCTGTCTATACCCCGACCGTGGGATACTACGCACTACAAGGAAGGGACGAGTCGTTAACAAAATTGACACCACGTGATCGGTGGCAGCACTGGCCACTACTGGACATGTCCGGTCGTTAGTGATCCGGTCAGTGCGTATGACAGACGAATAGGTCAAAACAATATGTATATACATATGTTATCATTTATACTTTTAGTTCCTTCTTCCGATAATTTTAAATTCCGTTGTTTAGAATATTGAGAAGAAATTGTAATGTTAAATTTATTATTTAATTTAGTATATTACAATTTAAAGTTACTTATTTATAAAGTGTTATACAACAAAAATGTACCTAATTTAAATAAAATTGTATTGTTCAATTAATTAATAGTTTTTGTTGTTTCCTGCTTTCCTAATACGTACATTGTATTGAGTGCGCTGTATAAAGAACCTCCGTATAAAAAATCATTTTTCTAGCTCCACTGGTGGTAAATATATTGACCTTATCATTTATTTTAATCCTGGTATGTTTCAATACATATAAAAAGTATTTTTTAAAAGTTAGGATGTTTGAAATTCGCTAATACACCAATTACAAATTCTGGATAATATATGAGAACAATACTACGATTTTAATCCTTAGTAACAAAAAAGGTAACACTTCGAACATTAATACCCTAATGGCAGAAGAGGAATTAATGTCTGAATAATTGAATTGTTTTGTGTGAGTCACGATATCGACGTAATCTGGCGGTTTGAGCTTGTGAATTAAATATTTTGTCGCTCCTGCTTTGTATTGGAACCAAATGGGGATTAGTTGTGTGACATAAAATACACTGTTAGTTGCGGATACATCGTAAAAGAGCGGTTCTAACCATAATGGGAACGGTATACGAATTCTCCAACAAACTATATGCTTTAGTGTAATTTGTTTCAGTCAATTCGTTAAAAAGTAGTCAAGTTTTGTTAATTATTCATTTGGCCAGTGTTGTAAAACACATTTACATCTGATGTTATTCATTGATGGTTCTCTAAACTGAATTTTAAATAAACTTATTTCTATCTATTGTAGTGATTTCATTTTATGCCTTTTTTGTAAGTTACAACATAGTACGTAGATAAAATATATTAAAACAATCGACTACTAGATTATATTATCAAACCATTACCTTTGGCCAGCAATGCGTTGGCGACATTCCTGGTGTTGCTAATATCCATAGGCGTCGATGATTACTTCCCATCAGGCGATTCATGTGCTTACTTTTAGCTTAATTTAAGATATCTTATCTTACTTCCATTATTATGTATGTATAATAGAAAGTTAAGCATTTGCTGGAATAAATGTTTCTTCTTCTTCTTCTTCTTCTTCTAAATAAGATATTAAAGCTGACCCCAGCAAACGTTGTTTTGCCTAAAACTATTTTGTTAACCATAAAGATGGTAATAGTGGCTTAAGACATGTGCTGTCGCGGACATTTATATTGAACTTTTAGAGGGGAACAATATTGTAATACATGGTTTTTGAGTAGCTTTCACCGTTTACTCAGTGCACGCAACAAAAGCTCAAAATTTTGCCGATTTCGCAATATTTTTTATTACTGCTCCTCTCCTTTTCTTCTTAGCGTGATGTTATATAGCTTATACCCTTTCTCCATAAATGAACTACTTTACATTAAAAGAATTTTTCAAATCGGTCCATTAGTTCCTGAGATTAGCCCGTTCAAACAAACAAACACTTCAGCTTTATATATAAGTATAGATTTAGTATTCAATTCAGTCGTAGAGACACCTCGTGATGGGTTCGTGTCTGTTTCGGACGATCGACAACCAGGAAACACGTCAACTGGAGATTTATTACGAATGTATTACGTGGTACTTACCATCACCACTTGTACCGCATCGAGGAACAACGACTACGAGTGGTTAACACGAACATTCGCGAGCGATTGTTCAATACTCGAAAACTATGGAGATATGGTATTGTGATTGAATTGAAAGTAACTTATGAAGGACTTCGAGACTTTAAACGGACTACGACTGCCGTTTGGTCCTGGGTTCGGTTTTCAGAGAATAAGACTATTAATGATATTACTGTTTTCGGACATATGTATATGTAAACAAGGACTCACGCCCGTTGTCTATTCTAATGTGAGTCTATGACTGTGTAGAGTTGTTACGAGTATTATTTATTATACTTGAATCGTCTATTTTCTTTATGTTAGTGTTAATGTATTAGAGATATTAAGTTGTTTAATAAATATTTACTATATTTACTATAGCTGTCGAAAACCCGTCTTATTTAAAAGTTACGGAATAATTGATGGTTCTGTATTACACCCGAATATAAGATGCCAACTGCATCCTAATCTCGGAAACCATCGTCAGTACTTAAAGACTGTGTAAGGTTAACCAGAATCAGCTCAACGTGCCTTCGAAAGCACACAAACGCTCATAAAATTAATGTTTAATGTCTTCTATGGACAACTATTAAAGTGATTACGTCAACAAAGTATGTATATTCGAATGAAGATAAAATCTACAAGATTAAGTTTTTAGTTATCAAGAGATAAAACCCCGCTTATCTCTAGGATTTTCCCAGTAGCTATAGATAGAGTAATAATACTTTTGGCTTGTTTTCATTGGTCGATTAAACCCGCATGCGGGATGCGGGATATTTTTACTTACGCACGTCCGCATACGGGAACCCTTTCTATAGCTCCAATGATCCGCATGCAGGAATTAGTTTTCATCAGTATATTATTTTTCTATGACTATGTATACGAGTTCCCGGTCCTCATATGCTTCAACGCTGACGTGACCAATGAATTACATTGGTCGGTACACGACATCGGGGAAATAACCGTAAATGTTATCCACTTAACAATCTGTTAGTCATAATCCCACATGAGGTAACTCCCTCAGTGGAATATTACAATAGAGATAACCATTGAAAATGCGAAATTTAGAATTTTCTCAATCTATCTTCAGCTCAATCCACAAGCAATCAATTACGATGGACACTGGTTACCAGTCGTTCCAGTAAGAGGTCGCTTAGCTTTGCACCGATAACTTTTAAACCGAAGACATGGCGATAGGGTATTTTAACCACATGGCTGTCTACTGGTTCTAAAATTGAGCGTGAAGTTTTTACGTGCTGTAGAACAGCATCTTAAAGGCAGTAACGCAACTCGATATAGACAAAAGCTCATCGATGATGCCTTTAGTGAGTGGCTTGTCTGTTCCATTTCGGCTGTTTAACGGTGAAAAATAATCACTACCCGTCTACAAGTGCTTAAAAAGTTCGATAGAACTTTAGAATTATTTAAAGTGCGTTATCTTTCTTGAAACGTACTTTAAGTTTAGGATGAACTATGAAAAATATACCATTAATTATAGGTCGTTACTCTATACAAACAAGGTGATTTTTCATACTAGCTATGTTCGTATAAGATCCTTTGTAAATTTTGATTGAATAAAAATCTTTTACCTACTGCGAAATATTTTCATTTTTCATTAAATAAACACATTAGTAAGTAATCATTCCTCCACGATCCGCACTGGAGAGCAGCGTGGTGGAGTATGGTCGAGATTTCCTCAGTGATAAGGAGAGACCTGTGCTCAGTAATGGACCATACATGAGTTGAAGGCAAATTAAAATAATCATTATATTACAATTTAATTAAAGATTAATATGCTATGGCAACGTAAGTAAGGGTTGGATTATTGGAAATCGCATATTAGTCTAATATAAACGTGTTTCATTTTACCATACATACCATTAAAAAGCATTTGCTAATTGATATAAAAATAGTAAATAACTAAGAAAATCGACTCAATTTACTATAAGTCAAAGCTTTATAACGTACGTCGTTCCAAAGCCGTTTATAACTCATATTACATCGTGTTTTAGTCGACTCTGTCAAAGCCTTTCAAAATGTTCGTAATAAAGCCACCGGTTCTACTTGCATCGGTTAAGCTAATGGCGATATAAGCTTACGTATTAAAGTCAAAGTCAAAGTGAAATTATTTATTTCGTCTTAGGAACTTACAGCTCACTTAACGAAGATCAAAAACTACTAAAAACAACAACCTCAGTAACAATATTCATATTTTATAAAACACAAAACACAAAAAACAAAAGAGTAATCTATTGGATGTAATGTTCATTCGAAACTTTATTTATCTGTGCTGTTATATTAGTTCGAAATTTAAATGTTATAACTGTATAAATATCATAATACAGTAACGTTCTATGACTGATAAAACATTGTTCGAAACTGGCAAATACTTGCTTCTAACAATTGTTAACAGCGGCGTGGGCCTACAATGATAGGACGTTATGGCGTAATAATATACCGAACTGCCACTCGAAAAGTCCGAGGTTCAGTCAGTTGTTGGTCTGTGTGAGTCCTTGTGTTTGTGTTATTCATGGCTCACACAGCACAAGTAATTCTTGTGTGGGGCTATGAGTAAGTAGCGTTATAAAAAACGCAAATGACAATGACGCCATATTTTAATATTTAAAGTAGTATTGTAATCCAAAAATATGTCAATGTAAATAAATTATGTCATGTTTATATTAAAGTTACAAGTCTCTTATCGCTACAAGCGGACAGTGAAACAAACGACCGACTTTCTAGCTCTCGGTTGTCGTTTTAAAGTTTAGAAAAGGCCAAACTCTGAAAAAGGCCCAGTCAATGGCTTGTATTAAAGTTTATTAAGCCGCTTTACATATTTACAGCGCTGTGTGTACACGTAAACCCTTTCATAGAAATTATTACGCCAACTGCGTTCAGTGTAAGCCGACGTAATACTAATTCCCCGAGTTTTGTAAGACTTTGAATAACTTTATATACCGAAGGCTTATTACGAGAATAAGTAAGGTTATATCTAAAGCGGTATTTGTGAACGGTGAACGGAATTCTTAATCCATATCAATAGTCTCGGAGTGCGTGACTGTAACAATTAAACGAAACTCTGAATTACTTAATGAGCCATTTGCATAGATTGCTTTCGGGGGTAGTGGTGTAAAATTTTTAAAGCTTAACTCGACGTAATTCGACGGTTTATTTACGGAAATGTTACAAGACCAACCGCTATAACCAATGTTTTAAAGCAGCCAAAGGATATAAGAAAATAGCTAACACTTTTTAATTAAATAATAATAATAATAATAATAAATAAGTAAACGTATAAATTTTACAAGAAATTTTACTTGGTACAAATAAAACAACATAAAAGAAAATCCAGCCGTGACCACGATCTAACTAGGTAGAAATATACGGACAAAATACTCGAAAATGTTTATTACACTCCACGATAACTTACAATTAAAAAAACAAAAACCTACGAGTTATTACAACAAAATAAATGTCCGCAATAACACAAACACCGACCCCAAATAATCACGTTATGTTTTCCTCTTTCATTTAATACAAAATGAAATCCTAAAAGCCTAACTTTGAAAAACACACAATCGTCGCATTTCTCAAAGGGCTGCCCTAATAACCAAAAGCTGGCGCATTAAGGTCGTATTAAAACAAAATTCATGTTTATACCCGTGATCACCGCAACGCGAAACCGACGGTCTAATGTTCTAATATTGTTAAGTAATAATGACTTTAATGATCCGAAAGCGCGTGACGGGGCAGCCTCAGTAACGACCTCCGGGAGTGAGCCTTACAAATATATTTTTCAACGGCCTCTTTACAAGTATTATTTACTTAAGATTCTGAGCTTAAGACTCATAAATGGACCCTGTTAAGAAAAGATCCAGTCAACATATTATGTGAAATCGAGTTACATACGTAATCTACTAATCAAGTTTATCAGGAATGACAGAAATTCTTCCAATGAAAAGGCACTATTATATCACTTTAAAAAATGTACATGTTATGTTTCATGACACCGCCGATTTTCAAAAAGGTAGATTTACTCAAAATTACAAAAA
>DWJN01003756.1:0-13178 GCA_018248895.1 Carystus phorcus | reverse complement strand
GGTCGAGAACGGGGAGCTTCCACCTTCAGCGGTGGGGGATGTGAGTGCGAGTCGATCTCTCGATGCCGGCTACCTTACCGCTGGTTCTAGTGAATTTTCTCCTACAGACGTGTTAGGCGACGATATGTTAGGCGACACACATGTTAGAGACTCGCTAGCTGCGGACGAGCTGCAGAGGGAACTGAATGACATTCAAAATGAAATAATGAATCATGCAGACCTACACGCCATCAATGATACGAGTCGTTGTGACCAAACGGTGAACGACATCGATAACGATCTTACCGCACACTTGCTGTCGGGTAATGATTTTCATACGGATTTCGGTAGTTCCGATTCGACAGCCAATAATAACTACGACTTCTTCGATAGACTGCTAGCCGTCGACAGTGACGATAGAACACATACGGATATGGATATAGTGGATGAAATCCCAGAAAGAATGAGCATGACACCGCTCACAAACGGAGATATATTAGATCACAATCGAACAGGATTCGAGGATATGGAAGATCTTTCGCTCCCGTCGTTCCAGAACGAAGATACTCGGCACGATACGTTTGGCGATCATCCGTGTGAAATCGATTTTAAGGAGTTCGGAATCGATTTAGGATCGAATATGAATGTGGATAGCGATTGTTACGATTACATGGATACGGAGCGGATTCCCAATTTGTTCGGGAGGGGACACGTTCCGCAATGCGACCCTTTGTTGGGGGGTGTGCTGTCTCGGCCGGCGCCCCGCCCCGCTCGCAAACATTATTCCTGGGACAAAATAGAGTTTGACGCCACCTGACCCCATCTCGTCGCCTCGCAACATTAACACTCGAGCCTCGGTCTCTAACGAGCGATGCTTCGATTATGATCTCTAAATATCCCGTTCCCGATTGAACTGAGTGATTCGGCTTGTTTGATTCATAAGTGTAACTGTTTTTTTACAAGTGAAAATTCCAACTTTGCGGAAATTGGACATAATTAAATATAAGCGAAAATCATATGCGTGTGGAGTGAGATAGATTAAATTTACAACGGAGCGCTACTGAGTAGTGGTTCGGATAACGTGCGCTAGTCTCTATTTAGTGTCGATCTTCCAGGATGGTGACTATTAAGTGGGAAAATAGGAGTAAGTACGTGAAACACAAAGTGTTTGAAATTTGTGAAGGACTGGATAAATGTAGTAGGTTTAAGGTACTTAATACTGATACGAAACATTTGTATCGCTAGATATTAGTTAACTTATTCGTGTTTGTTTAACTAGTGAGTGTGAAGCGTTCGCACAAACGTGTGCGCAGTAACATACTTGGCTCACATTATTTAATAAATCCATTTTATTTACTGAGGCATATCTACTTATGTATATAATGAACGTATAATATAATACTCAACATAGTTGTGGATTTCTGCATTCCGCCCGATGACTAAAACTTAGGGGAAAATTATCATAAGAATAGTTGTTTTTGTGGAGACACGATCAAGAATATCGACACTCGAGTCATGCGCGCTGACCATTGTTGTGTGTGAACATCGTGCTCTAGTGGGACTCGCCAGCTAGCCCGCCGGCCAACCAGCTCGCCAGTCGGTGTCTGAAGCATGGATAGCTATTTCCCAGATCAAAATGTGACATTCCAGTCTTGTTGAAGTGCAAAATGTGGCACATAAGCAAACTTGTCTCTCTCTATATCGAAATAATAATGACTTAGAACTCTCTTGAACGCTTGTCTTATATCAGTCCAGTATGTTGTTTAGCTTAAAACGAGAGAGCAAGCTGCATATTCACAAGCCATCGTCATGGGTGGGACCAGCTCGGGAACAATATTAGGTATGAATTCATTTAGTTAAAGTAGGGAGCCGACTCCTTGCAGACAAACAATTGTGCAAACACTCATCTTGATCACTCGGTAAATTGTACCTATAATGTCTTCCACACTACGTAAGCCTGCAAGTCTTTGTAAAATTCGATATTGTTGTAGTGTAAAATGTTTACACATTGTTTCATTTAATGCTGTGTATAGATTTGTCTGCTGCAGTTGATAAACGACGGATAATAAATAGGTAGGAACAAAACATTCTTGAAAAAGTATCATTCCAGTGTATCGACTAAAGTTTAGGGTAGGCGCATCATTATATTATAATTATGTTGTTGTAAACGTGCGGTGCTTGCACAATTGTTTGCTCGGTTTATTTATAGTTATTTATTTTATTACCCTCGAGTACCTACAGGATTTCGTTCGGATTTATACTTTACGCCTATATCTCACTAGGACACTGTGGTGGCGCCACTAGTTCCGCTCCCAAATAATATACCACCTCCTTAGGAGGATACCTCGCGTGGTTTTCGCTTGGTGGCACAACCAATTCAATTAAACCAAGGCGGCGTCGCTATGTTGTTCCAGTGAGAAATAGGTATTAGTGTCGTGTGTTTTGCTAACGTCCGTGTACTTAGTGTTTTGTGTTTTGCCTTAACACTGAACTGTTACAGATCCTTAGAATCAGCGAATCGAAAGAAATATTGCCATTTTTTGCATTTATATTTAGTTAAATATTTGGATGCCTGTCATGACAACGAATGTGGCTCTACTGCCTCACATGTGCCAATTTAATGTTTCGATATCCACATAATACAAATTTAAGGATATATTTTCCGTATAGGTATATTATAATATTATATTTCAGTTTTGTTCGCATATAGGAGTTCATTTTTATATGCCTGTGGTCTTGAGCGTGTATTCGTGGTGGGAATATGTGTTTGTACTTTAAAAATCGAGATACTTTTAAAGTACCTTCACGTAAGGTATGGTGCTAAATGTTTATGTATTGTAATATCCATAATCAAATTTTATAGATAAATATTGTAGTAACATTAAACACTATATTCCTATGCTAATGAGAAAAAAATGATTTTATATAGTAAAAGTCTTACAAATCAAGATAAATCAAAAGCTAGATTTAAATATGTTATTGTGAATGTTTCATAATGGGTTGCACAATCTAACTATGATAACAATCATAAATATGTCAATGTGATTTGATTATATGCCTTTGTTATCTTTAGTTTGATGGTTGAACACACTATTGGCTAAAACAGTTTTGTAAACAAAATTTTCCATACTGTAATTTAACAAGAGACCACACTCACCCTTCTCTGGGTCAATAAACTACGGATGTAATCAATTAACTATAAGTTTGCAACAAAAAATATCACTGATATTGTAAACAGTTGAGTACTAATATTGAGTAAATGCTAAATTTTGTTTGCTTCACTAAACTTTAAGTATTATTCCATTATCTAAGTAAAATATAACAATACTCTTAGTTTAATTTAAATAAATTTTGTAATTGCTCATCCAAATTGTACCTATCCAATTTAGCCAAATATAAGTTGATGTGTGGAACACATACCACGGGAATCAAGGTTTCCCTGGCCGCCGCACATTATAGGCCTAGGGCGTTTATCTGCTTTGTATAATACACTTCTCTTTTTGGGAACTAGTTTAAATGTACGTATTTAACAGGTATCAAGTGAGATTAATGTTTGGATAAAAATCTACTACTGTCTGCATATTTGTTATTATTGTTGTAATTATTGTAGGAGAGTTTTAATATTTGTTTTCTAAATAGTTTATGTTAATTTCGAAGTGATATACTGTGCTGAATTTGAATCATTTTATCCTTACATTTAAATTAGATCTATGGATAAGGTTAAAACTGGCTTCGTTATATCGCTTGTTTACTTATAACTGCACCTATTAATCATAACAGTGTATGTATGCGTAACTCACTTATTGAATAAACTATATGGTCACTTAGAATAGATAACAAGTAATGGCAGAGCCAAGTATATACATTATGTGTATTAAAAAAAACCTTGTGATAACTGCAGAAGTCGGATAATGTGTAGTGTATTTGGATAGTTTTTTTACCTTGCCGTATAATGAAGCCTTGTAAATATTTACCAAGCCTTTATTAGCTTAAGAAAAGATTGTTGAATAAAAAATGTTTTGAAACAATATTTGTGTTTTATTTCCAAATGAAAAATTTCCCTGCTAAATTGGTATCTATCTATACTAATATGTATGGAGACGCGATTTATGGGGGAAGTTAAAATCTTCGTCCCTTAGTGTGATGAAAAAGAAAGCATAAATTAGGCCCGTAGCACATGTTGTATTTTAAAACTTCGAAAAATTTCGAAAACAGCAAAAATCGGCATCTACGGCGCAAAAAACGCGAATACCTGAAACGAGCGTCGTTAGCACGTTATTCGCAGATACGCGAATAGAGCTAGGGACCTAAAATACTGACAACCTTGCATAAATAAAAATGATATAAAAGTTGCTATTTTGATACATTTTCTCTTTTCTAAAAATAAGCACTTTAGTGGTAAAATGTAATAAGATTGTAGATAATTTTAAATATTTACGTATAAATATGCAATTTGTTACATTTCTTTAAGTTAATGGTAGAAAAAGCCCTTTTGCTTGGAATTTTAGATATCTATATCCTATTTGTGATTTTGTGGTGACTTCTATGATATGATTCGTGTTTCGAAAAATTTAAAACTTAAAGCTTGCAGGGAACACAGTCATAGTAACTTACTCTGTGGAGAGTTTGAGTAAAGTATTAAATATACCTTATCTGTAATACGTAATGTCATTGTCAGCATAAGGTTTAAGTTTTTGGTGTCAGTTGTCATGTCTGTCTGTCAACTCTGTCATGTCTAGTTTTTCTGTTATTTATCCGGTGAGAGTACTAGTGTTCTGTGGTCTGTTTGGTATAAATGGCAAAACGAGCGACCTGAATTTAAGTACCTTTCGCCGTAATAAATCAGTAGCGCTGTTTTAATAATTTGTTTTATTGCTAAGTTATGGCAGAAACAAAGCTAGGTTCTGAGGTGCTTAACGTCAAAGAACGAATGATTGGCGAAAATAGCGATTCTGAAGACCATATTTACTTGGAGGAAACATTTTATATTCTTTCTAAAAAGAAATCTGTGTTTCGGGTACGTCTAACTTCGAAAGGATTATCGCTAACAAAGGAAACCGACGATACTTCTAAGGAACAAACTATTCTGCTTCGTGATATCGTCGGTAGTAAATGCATGCGCAGTAAAAGACGTCGTGCGGGAGGCGGTTACTGTGTATGCAGCTCGCTCGGTGGCCATCAGCAGCTTAAAGTAGTGGATGAAAACAGTGGTGACCTTGACGAGAACGATATCAGCGCGTATCTTTACATCTATGCTTACATCCTGAAGCGTAACCGCCGCACATTAAAACGGGAGAGGACCACAATAACACTGCGTTTTAGGTCGTACGATAAATACGAAGATAACAATAAAGAAGCACAGAAGTGGAGGACCACAATAAAGTGTTTGTTAGCAAATCAACCGATAACATACGCGCCACCACAAAACGATAAGAAGCTATTGATACTTTTAAATCCGAAGTCGGGGCCGGGGAAGGCTAGAGAATTATTTCAAACGAAAGTGTCACACATATTGCAAGAGGCAGAGGTGCCGTACGATTTGCACGTTACGAAATATGCCCAATACGCCCGCGAGTTTGTTCGAACGAGGAACGTTTACGGTTGGCGCGGAATCGTGGCGGTAGGTGGAGATGGTGTGTTGTTTGAGGTCCTCAACGGCATGTTCGAGCGGCTGGACTGGCAGCAGGCTCTGGCCGAGGTGCCTCTGGCCATTCTACCATGTGGTTCTGGCAATGGTTTGGCAAGAACTATTAATCATCATCACAAGTAAGTCTAATTTTGTTATTATAATTATTGAAGTATTTTTTTATATATAGTGCTCCGGTAAAGTTTTTTTTTTTTTAATATTTGGACTTTAGAAACTAACCTGCCTTTCTATCTCACCATTTGTAACTAACACTACATAAGTTTAAAATTAATTTATGTGTTCCATTAACAGAGGACTGGACAAGATCAGTTGCTATTATAAATATGAATGTTCCCTCAAGCTTATCAGATACACAATAAATATAAATCATTTTTGATAAATTATAATGGATAAGTACACAAGCATCATATAAATTACCTTGTTATATAATCCTTGTACTACTTTATAATTATGTATTTTACCTTTATAATAAAAAAGCCAAATAATTTAACAAATGTATCATAAATATTATGTCATTTGGTTTGCATTATCCTCATCATTTTTATATTTTACTTCTGTGTAAATGCACGAGTGTAGTAAAATTCACTGCTTAATATGTTAACAGCATAAACATTACCTCTTTAGAATTTTATAGCCTTTTTCTTTTATAACTTTTTTCATCATCCATTATACTACCCTCACATTGGTGTCAATGTGAATTTACATTTAATAAACTAAGAAATTTCTAGAGACATTATTAAATTATTCAATACATAAAGTTTACTATTGTGATGCCATTGTATTTCTTACACTAAACACTATAGATGTTAATGAGCTGGTCTAATTATTTAACTGGTTTATTGTGTATTGTTCGTCACTGATCAACATTGAGGGAATTTAATATGAAACTGAAAGTATTTTATTATGATTGTCAATTAAAACATCATGTATTAGATAATATAATAATAAGAAAAAATACTTTAACAGTTTTATTGACCAGAAACAATAATGATGCCAGTAATGTACTAAAAGCTGAAAATATTTATGTACCACTTGTACCATTATCTTTATAAACCTAGGGCATTAGTCATAAAAAGACAAGGCCAGACCATTATTACCATTACATAATATAGGGTTTTATATATTGAAAAAACCTTCATCACTGAAATGATATTTGCTGCAAAATTATTTTATAACTGCCAGTTAAAAAGTAATACATTATATGGTGTATTAATTACCTTGATTTGTAAAATTATCTCAATGGTTAGATTTGTTTTCAATAACTTTGTAAGTTTTGATAAGGTGACATTTTTGTTATACTACACACAGGCCATATTATGTCCTATCAGAACTAAAAAATATTGTGTATATCATTTAAATAAGGTATTTTTTTGTACTAATATATTTTTATTCTGTTTTATATGACCCTCTCTTCTTACATACCAATTATAAGGTATACATTAAAATTAGTAACATTTCGTTTTAGTGGTATATAAATTTCATTTAATATAATTTCCGGTTTGTAACAAAGACTGTTGAATATATATTGATTAATGCGCATGACTAAGTGTTCAATGTATTACTAGGTGGCTATATAGTAAACAAAGTAGTATTATTTTTGTTGACCATGTGATAATAACAATTACAATGATGCAGCAAATTTAGGTAAATAAATAAAGCATTGTGACTACTCTGCAATAATTTTTTCCTTATTTATGTTAAAATAAGGCTATGCTTGCGTGTTATATGCGTTTGACTAATAGAAATAAAATAAAAATATTAATAAATACACATTTTGTACCCAAGCACTTGATCTGTTTTATCAAAGAAAAGTGTGGATAAAAAATTCATATTTTTTTACATAATAATATGTTCCTTAATTTAACGTGATAAAAAGAATACACATTGTTATCCAGATTAACGAATATACAAGTAAGATCAATATGTTGGAACGAATCTATTCACTATGGTAACCATTACCAAAGTGAATCCGGCAGTTTGCTCACATACAATTTATTTAAATTTAAAAATATCACAGTTTTCATTAAAGTTACGAAATAAACTAGAATCAGAGAAGTGGTGAATAAAGTTTTAAAATATATTTTTTCTAATCAAAACATGGACAAACAAGCTGTTTCATCATCTTTGAGAGACGCCAATTTTATTGTACAAATCAATCTTGTGAGGCTTTTCTTTTTCAATAGTCTACTTGGATATCCAATTGTTTTAAAGTCGTATACACCACCCTCGCTAATTTGTCACCAATTATTATATTAAAATCACTCATTTAGCCCTACGGAAGCAATTTAATGAGTATGTTGTGGTTTGAACGTACAATGGATAATATCCTGAATTATCGACCACTTCATAGTATAAGGTACTTTTCCTAAAAGGTCCAGTTACAGTTGGACAATATAGTTGAATGATTTCGTCAAAAACGCTCAGACACAAAATTTTGATCACAAAATGACAAAACAAATAGTACTTAATAGTGTGTTGTCAAAATGTAATGTAAAGTTTGATTGTAAACACAGCGTTTATGCTTTCGTTAGTTACGCACGCTTCGTGAATAGATTAGTTAAATATCCATAAGTTTAGTTATTTTATTGTCTACTAGTTAAATGTTTTAATAGCGATGGCTTATAAGCGTATTACTATATATTTATCTATTAATTCTTTTCGTTTGTTTGTTACTAACCTCCTCCCAAATAGTTGGAACGTTTTTAAGGTTTTTAAGGCCATATTCTATGTGTGTTATATTTGATTCGAGAATACTTTAGTTTACAATTCGATGCGATACAACGTTTTTTTATGTTGCAGGATAATATTTGTCGAATCCGCCTGTTTGTGCTGACCTCGCTGCCAAATTAGAGTGATTCGGCGAATATTGGTTTTATTATTAAAAAGGCATACCTAAATGAATATATAATATACCGGTTCATATTATTACAACCTTTAAAGTAAAAACTATAACAACGGTATGGCATAAACCCGTCTACCGGCAAAGTATGATATCATTTTATGAATATTTAAACTATAAACTAAAAAGCTTTCCATTTTTCTTGATTCAACGTTCTTTATTGTATCCGGTCAAGGTTGAACAAAACAGCTATAATTGAATTGTTGGAATTTGATAAAGTTATATTTACATTAATGGATTTATTATTTGTAATTAACGAGTCATTTACTTTAAAAGTGACATGAAATATTTGATTTATGTTTAGAAAAGTAAGATCTCTCGATCTTTACCATATTTAATATACATATTTTAATATCCTCTGAATCTCTCTGGATGATTTTCGCTTATCGTGATTAGCTTGTCGTTTTTTGAAACTCACTATCATATTTTATTAATAATGCGAAATAAAGTGTAACATCAGTCTTGTAAAAATATTTAAATCGACCTTATTACAAAACGTGGACTAGCTACAGTACCGGTTTAAACTTCTATTAGACCATGCACTAAACAAAAAATCTAAACTATAATAAACCTTGGCTTAAAGTATTGTAATAAGGATAAGCTTATACTTGATAATCGTGGTTTAGACCTTATTTTGTAATAAGGCAGTAGAGTCTTTAATTTTCTTTATTCCAATATCTCTGATTGAAAAGATTTGTAGTGGTAGGGTTAAATTTATTGCACGATTATTAGCATCTTGGGGATCTAAGCTTGAGTCTAAGCGAATGACCCATTCTCGTATTCCAGTTTCCTTTTACTTCGGCCTGTCTGTTGGCTAATCATTTAAAAAAGTTCGGCTTATTGTATATTTACTATACAAGGTAAATACATTAAAATGTGTGTATATTTATGTACGCACTTGAGAAGTTATACTTCTTTGACGTAAATAAAGATAATATTGAAAGGAGTCAAAAGTCATTTGCTAAATAAAATAACAGCTTATAACATTATTGTAAGTGACTTTTAGTATGTGAAATCGGCTTCTATGCAATGCCGATTTATCAGTTTTAGATTAATTGATATGTTGTATGATTATTTTTTAAGAAATTTATTAGATTTTCTTTTATGTTAAAAAACACTAGGTGGTTATGGTGTCACAAAAGAGAATAAAGAACACTAAATTGCTAAATATTATTGGCTATAACACATTATTTCGTATAAATTGATCTAAGATACCGATAAAATCCGAGAAAACCCTCTGAAATAAAACAGCTTTAACGGAAATTAAAACATGTACCATATAAAATATTAGCTAAAAATTACCGACTTATCGATATATTTTTGTTAGCTCTGTACCAAACGGTATCATTTCCTCGTACACAATATTTTTTTATCTTACACATATTTATCAATAATAAAAGATTATTTATAAAATGGGCTGTTTATTACATACGATTATTCTTTATCTATCCATTTTTTAAGTTAATCTTCATGTATTATTCAGCTTTTACTTGGAAACGGTAGGATTCAATTTTACAGGAATGTCGTAGTGGGGATGAAAAGAGCTTAAAAAATACAAAAGAAATTTGATGACGGCAATGTATAGGGTTCATTTAGCAGATGGATATTTAGCACGTCTTTTTATATCTTTACAAAAATTTGGTTATATAAGACTCAACATTTTACCCTCATGCTCTAATAAAAACCCTTATAATTCTGGAGAATGATGTTCCATCATACTGATGAAATATGATCCAACTAACGCCTCTAGCCATCCAGTTTTAAGTGTTTTCATTTAATCGTTTTGTAAGTTGAAATCAAACTAACAATTGAGAGCTAAATGTATATAGAATAAAAACCTACAAATTCATCAATTTCTTCTCCGATGTTCTTTTTATGTTGCAAAAATAGTTTAAACAAGAGATACATAACTTCGTTTGAATTATTGCACGGTATTCTCTGTATGTGTATGTCGTGTGCCTTATTATTATGACCTAGTCCTCAATTAATAAGATATCTGTTACTTATTTAATCCGTAACTAATCTTGTATTTAATTGTCCTTGATGTATATTACAAAGTGGATTATTACTAACGAGTTCTTTGGAAATATCCGAGGTCGTTCAAAGTTCGCTGCGATTGTATTATGTTTGTTCAAAGTTTAACAACCGTATGTTTTTATCTTCGCAATCTTTTTTATTTACTGACACATAAGTGATTATAAGCACTGTTTGTGGTTCAACATACGGATTAACATTGAGTCCGTTTGCTTAATTCTCTATTGTAAAAATGTAATAGGTAAAGATTTTTGTTAACCTAACTTTGTAGCAAAATCCGCAATGTTCCATGATTTTCCATCTACTAGTGGTATTGACGTTTCCAGGTGAAGATTCAAGCGCAATCTTCAAAGACCTTGACCTGTGAAATGAAAACTTGTAGGTTGCTATTTTTTCTTTTATCGAATTTATTGTGATGGTAGTTTTGGCGAAATTCGGACGGCCTTGAATAGTAACCTCAATCGTATACCGGCAGACCCGGATTTTGCATGATGTCTCAGAAACTGACCTTAGGGCTCCGTAAGGAGTATATTACCAATAGTAATAATTTTAATATCTCACGGTGTTTTGTCTGAGTCATTGAGAGTCAGTTCTTCATTCTTGATCTCGTTGGTTGGTTTCTAATGAAGCTCGTTTGTCGGCTAGTTAAATATAACACCACTCCTCCAATCCGCACTGGAGCAGCGTGGTGGAGTATTCTATAGACCTCCTTAGTAATAAGACCAGACCCAGTAGTGGGCTATTAATTTGTTGAAGGCATTGTTATATGCTTGATCCGTATCATTCCCCTTTAATAGTTTACGATTGTAATGTATTTTTCATAAATATTGTGTAGCTTGAACGACTTAAATCGATTTTATCAAATATTAGCTGTGCCTGCGACTTTGTTTGTTGCGTTGAATTTAACAAAAAAGTTACTATTCCCTTCGTAGAATTACCTTAACATATAATTCTAAAATAAAATGATTCACCGGAACAAACAGACAGCTAGACAGACAAAAATTGTAAAAAACGTTACTTTGGTATATGTTCCGTGTATACTTATACGTTTAGTATAACATATGCGTTTAGTATTAAGAGGTATTTTTTTATTTAGATATTTATAGATAATTCGTATATAACTGTGATAATTACGTTTGAGATAAAATGTTGGCCACGTAAAAATTTTTCCCCGTTTAATTCTCGGTAACGGTTACGCGTTAGTCTGATATAATTTACTTATTGTTGTTCGCGTGCTAGTTTATTTTAATAAATGTTAAAAAATATATCTCGTATTTGTTTTGTTGTGTTGGACTTTACGTACTGTAACTTTTGCCCTTGGAAATATTGAATTTCCATGATCGAAATATTCTGTAAGTTATAGTTTTATTAGTTTGTTTTAAGTAAATCGGCCGGAATCTATTTTAATACTTATACAAACCTTTACATTTATCTAATTTGTTTATGGGATGTTTTTTATCGTTTCTTAATGGTTGGTGTGATTTTATATACACAAGTTCAGGGTCTGAATTACCTATCAATTTGTTACGTTTAGATTTTGAATTACATTGTAATTTTGTAATTTCTTGCTGTTGATAGCATTTATAATATAAGAGATCAGTAAACGTACTAACGTGAATAAATGCGATTACTACATCTTTACAATATTAAGGTTTAATTTTATATTGAAGTCAAGAGTTAATAGGTTTTCACTTAATTAGTGTGCCATCTAGGACTGCGAAAATAGCGATCTTATTTATCATGTTATGCTGGGATTTTAATAATCCATTTATAGTAAGGAAAAAGTTTATTTCTCTATAGCAAGTATTACAACAGAAAAGAAGCAAATATGTAGATAAGTAAGTCATAAGTAAAGTAGAGGTGTATTTACGACATGTAGTGTGAATGGCATTGCAAATTGGCTACTTATAAACTGTTTCGTTTTTCCATCAGTACAAAACAATGAAATGAAGAACTCGTCTACATATATTTCGTAGTGTTGCATATATTGACGTTGGCAGTGGCAGACGTCGGCCTTTTGTTTATTACCTTCAAGTGTTCCGAACCCAAGATCGGTTTCAGTTACCTAATCATATGCTTGAACATTAACATAATATTTTTTCGCCATTTCTTCTCCTCTTTACAAGGCACTTTTCCGAAACGGTTGTAGATGCAAAATATTTGACCTTCATAAGTGTTTATAAATAAGTAAGTACATGAACTAAATGATTTTAATTTGAGAGTTAATAATATTTTTAACGTCATGTATCTCGTTTGTTTATGTAACAAACCTTGAGCTGATAAAAAACACGCTACCTCGCGCGGCGGTTACTTAATAAGACAATCAAACAAAGTTCGCGTTTGCAGTAACTAATGTTAGCTATGGGGCTACATTACAAACAAATTGTATGTTTAAACTGTAATGATTCAAGGAAGTACTTAAAACTCGGCGGCTCGCGTCGATCCTAAGCGATGAACAGCGTTAAGTAGCTGCGGGTACGGTTTATTACTTGGAGAGGTGACCGCTAGTCACAAAAATTTGTTAAGCGGTTTTGTGCTTTGGAGCAGGGCTTGTTAACGATACCAATTCCCATTAAAATTACCGGTAATTACCGGTATTTTTATAAAGTTACCCAGGTA
>DWJN01003755.1:0-13179 GCA_018248895.1 Carystus phorcus | reverse complement strand
GTAATTGAAGATTGTTAAATTTTGTTTTATTTGATTTTACCTCGCTGCTTCCAAACTTTTGAACGGTAGTGTATATATATAACCTTCCTTGGTAAATGGACTATCCAACACAGAAAGAATTTTGCCATTTGAACCAGTAGTTCCGAAGATTATTGCATTGAAATAATCTGACAAACAAACTTTTCAGCTTTATATTATTAGTATAGATTTCATGATTCATACGAGTGTTAAATTATACTCTTTATGTAATCATATTAGGAAAGAAACATTTTAGCACAACTTGCTTATTATTTTCATGTGACAATGGTTTCTGTACACAATTGTTTTATTAAAGGGTGTGTCAACAAGGCATAAAAGACAACTTATCTTCTTCAACTCATTATGGTCATAGCAGAGCAGGAAGTTAAAGCTGCTTCATTGCAGATTAGTGATAGAAAATTCTGACATGGTAAAACATTATTATCTACCAGTAACATGTGGACCTACGCCCTAACGCCTCTTACGAAGTATGGAAGCGTTAAAAAATATTGCCTCTGGTTTTGTCAACCATACAAGACTTATGTAACACATTTTGATCACACCATTATTCGTTGATTATTCGAGCAGCCTCTGTTTTTAAACAAACAAATGAAAATTTTATATTATTTTTGACTGTATTTTGATTTAGAGGAAGAAAATGGCAGCGGTGACGCATCATCCACTAGCGAAATTGAAACACCAGACGCCCCGGATGAGGACGATGATCCCAAGGAGAAGGGTAAACTAAAACCAAATTCAGGCAATGGCTGTGACTTGGAAAATTACAGATGGACTCAAACACTGGAGGAAGTTGAGGTAGGTTATTGCTAATGTACAATTATTAAATACATCATTTATCTAACTGCCAAATCAACGGTCTCTACGTACATAACGACAAGTCAAACTTTTTTTTTATTGCGTATATGAGCTCATTTTTGTTCATTTGCTCATGCCTATATCAGATTATTTCTTAAATCGTATAAGAGAACAAGTACATATTATAATTACAAGGAATAAATGTAGTATATGGCGATACTTAAACTTATCTTAAGCCGTATATTTATTGTAAGCCGTTTAATGAATTCATTTAAAAATAATAACATAATTCTATATTAAACATTTTATTTCAATTCTATTTTAGTTACTGTTTTCTTCATTCCTGAATATAGAAGGGTATCTTAGATATGTCTCACGTGCTTTTCAGCGTAAAAACAGTCATATATCAGTTTTTTTTTTCAGGAAAGTATTAAATATATACATAATTATTGATAAATACTGACATGAACTTTATAATTGTAATAAAATATTACAGATTTTTTTTTATGATTGTGTATAGAATTATTTCTAAAGCGATTTGTACATATTAGGCTCTTCTGAAAACCTCAGTTTTGACAAGTCTTTATGTACGTAGAGACCGTCGAGATACCCAGTACTTAACTCTGTAGTTCCTCTACTAGGGGCAAACTATAAAATAGTATCAAGAAGACTATGCTGAAATGATACAATAAATAGTTCATTTTCATTTTATTATCACAGTTTCCAATAAATTTATCTTAGCTATGTCACAGACATAATTATTAAACAATTTATTTTTACAAAAATGAATAAATAAATTAATGACACACAACGAATCACTACGAAAGAACTTCTTCAAATTAAGTTGCAATAATAGTATTTTATTCAACCCTTAAAAATACGCAAAATATGTAATACACATAATTAGAGGGGAATATTGTTTGTGTCAAACATTATAATGTACATGTGATCATAACTATGTGGACAAATATAATATTGTACATGAATTTATCTCTTTTATCTATTATTATGTATTTTTTATCTCTTTAGGGCAAAAATTATGATATTTATGATGTGGATCTAATAACTCTTTTTTGTTTATGAATATAAATTATACGTCTAATTTATATAAAGAACCTTGGTGTAACAGAATGAAAAAACATGGCCAATAAATTACTTAAAAGTAAATAATAAATTTGTTATAGATATTTATTGAATTTAACGTACATTGCCGCAACTGCTTTTATGATATCCTTAGGCACATTTTATACATAATTATTATAATATAACAAAATAAATTTCATATTTTAATGGGGGAATAATTTGAACATATCTCTATAACTTTGTTTTACATTTACAATCCTTTATTATTTCTTTTTTGTATATTATTATGTTACCGGCAAAGTGTATAATGCAGTCATAGTATAGGTGTAATAGTCTTAGGAATAATAATAAAATTGAGCACTAGTTAATTAAAAGTATAAATAAAATATTCTAAAAAATTTCTTACTTTAGCCTTAATTTAAATTTTTATTATTGCACTAAATATGATGATCAAATTTTATTTACATATTTATTGTATATCATATTCAAAATATTATGAGATAATTTACATAATATGTTTTGTTTTTATTTCAATGTAGAGTTTATAATTTGATTGCTTACAGTCGTAACAATAGCATATCTTATATATTTGTTCCAATTATCCTAATCTCAACCTTAAACAATTTACATTAAGGGTGAATTTGTTTTGTTCATAACACTACAATTGTACATATGTATACTGACCGCCAGTTTCTGAAAGGCTTGTTAAAATTTCGTTCATATAACACGCATATTAATATAAAAGTTCTATGAAGTCAATTCGAGTTTCTGAAATGTTGATTAGAGAATAATTTCTGAATAATCATGCTTTCTGCAACCAAATTGACGTTTGACAATAGATTTGAATTTCTTAATTTTTTTCGTTGATCAGCCTTTCAGAAACCGTCCGTGAGTCTACCTTAGTCTATGTCTAATTAGCGCAATATTTGTGTAGTCAAATGCCTTTTAGGTGAGTTGATATCTTTTCCACATACTCTGAACCCAAATGCTTCTACTGTAGTAATTTTCATCGGTAAAGTACATGTTGCGCCTCCTTCACTCTTTAGGAATACTTGTACATGCCGGTCTCTTTCCGCATTCGCACTGTAAATAAATAAAAAAACAATGAAACATAATTATGATATGAAATTTAGGTGAAGAATTTTAATGCATTTAGTATGTGACCTCGTAGACTCCAGACATTTGTTACTGTTGTTGATTGATAGTCAACACAATTAACTTTACTGGTGCTTTAAAAAAAGATTTTTTAGAACGATTGTGTTGCTTGTGAGCTTCTAGAAGATCTGACGAAAACATTGATTTTATTTGTCAAGTATTGAAAGAAAGTCAAAATATAATTGACCTTATTGGGGTTGGCTAGAATACTGACTTCTATCCCATGCCATCAGACCAGTCTATTGCAAGAGGTTACAGAAGCCCGCCTGCTTGGACGTAAAACTGTCGTTTTCGTTAAGCTTGTCTGGCCTTTTCTCGAGTCACCTAACGTCTCTTCGTGTTTCGGGCCAGTACTTTTTGGCTTTTAATCCCTTCATTATGGACAGACGACATATCGGTAATTGATAATAAACTGTAACACCAGTCAAGTGTAATAATTGTTTTTTTTTATACTTACTTTCAACAAAACATATGGCAGCGAGGATACAGGCCGAAAACAAAATGGTCATAGATATTACAAGGACCGTTATCTGGTGCGAGTGATCGCAACAACACGACTTGTTTTCCTTGTTCGGTCGGTGTTTCGTAAATCCGTTCACGACTGTAAAATGTGTGGAACTGGCAATTGAAGTAGTATCCTGTCTAGGGTCAGAACCTCGTTTGACGTCCTGCCAGAAGGTATCAGTCGCTTCACGAGTCTCCTCCGGTATGGACACGACTGTATTGGATAGAGCAGACTTGCGACCGCAGTTCACTGAGTTGTTCTCGATGCACTCTTGCTCTCGCTGTCCATTCCGGTTGTTCCGCACCAATTGAGCTGCGCTCAGTAACTGAGATCCTGATGAGACGCTCTGAAACATAGTACAATATTACTTCGTAACCGACTACTTCCATGTAATACCAATCATATGCTGCATTTCCGAATTTCTTCATTATAAATGCATAAATGTTATTCACTGGAACGGTTCTAAAAGTCCTATTTGTGGATTACTAGTCACATCCTAGCTTTTCTTTTTCCGGAATTGTGTTAAGTTATACTATTAAAAGGATGCATCATTCGAATCTGGCTTATTAGCTTAGTGGATTAAGGGTTTAAATTTTAAGCCCAGTACAGAATATTATTTAATAAACCTTTATTGCAAACATGTACAATGGGCGGAATTACATAGAGGCATTTTTTACTCGTATATTTTTAATTGTAACCCAATAACATGCTCAGTTTGGTGATTCATTGAATGAAAAATATTAATTAAACACAGAATAACAGTCTACCAATAAGATGCTGGAGCTCGTATAGGTAGTATAAAATTCCGGATGTACATAAGTGAAGCGCTAATGGTTGCAAGAGGCCTTGCTGAAAAAATGTGCGGATATTGTTTTTTATCTGGTATTATTAATGGAAACGTCACGTTGTTCGCGTCATGTGAGTTTTTGTTCCTCAGTCGGATATCCCCATTGTACTTTACCAGTGCTGAGAACAAAAGAACACATTGATTTTTAGACGGACGTAAAGTGTTACATATTGATACCACAATGAATTCGCAGTGCTTTGAATTTCAAATTTAAGTTTCGCATTCAATAATAATGATAGCGATAAAGAATCTGAAATGGTCTGTTTTGTCAGAGTAACCAAGTCATTGCACTGGCTAGGTTTTAAAATTGCGCAATTTATCACTGGTTTCTAGAAGGCTGCGTTAGAAGGTATTCGCGAATTTCGTACTTGCTATACATTTTAGTACGATTTGTATTCTAGCCTAAATGCGTTTAAATTAATACAATAAGTAAATCTTTGTTGTGTACTTAACATTATATTTACTAATAGGATTTTAAGAGCAGAGCTGTAAATATTTCAGATTGTCTTCATTCATCTTTAATAATTCAATTATTATAACACAGATTAGTCTTTTATCTGTGTACTTATAATTGTTTGTCCACGAACTTAAATTGTATCTCCGGCTTACTAGAATTGACATTTACAATATTTAATTTTAGTAGTTGCCCCTGATCTTCAAGTTTTCAATGCGATATTTTTTAAGATAATACGATGTGTTTTATTTAATCGAGACCGTTGGCCTGTCACGGTCTGTCTTGAAATTATTTAGCACTATATTATATTTTTGTGCATTTTATTTGTGTAAGTTAAACTCATTCAAATTCTTGATTGGAATTAGACAATATTTAGGTATTATGTCGAGATATATAGTAGATATTACATTTGAAATCTCGCTCTTTGGTAATAGCTTTAAACTCCAAAGGTAACATTATTTCATATAACATCCGATTGTTAAGAGTGATAAGATTTTTTGTACCTGTTCTGAAACCACTTAGCATGGGAACCTGTCTTATCGAGGGATTATTTATTTTAAAAAGTAAACGATTTTCTTTATAAATTCATGAGTGTAGAATAAATTAATGAGTGTAGAATTGTTTTTAAATTTTATTTAAAATAGTTTTAACAGCGTACAGTCGTTAGGCGAATCTTTGGTAAACGATACATTCTCAACGCAAAAGGCTAATTTTTTATTTACGAATGAGGATATACCTTTTTTAACACAAAAGTTCAGTTCTGCTGCTATGTAGTATATTGCCCTGGAATAAATAGGTAATTTTAACCGGTGTTTAGTACCCGATATAAGTTTTTGTACTCTAATAAGAATTCCTTTTCTTACCATTTCTAGCAATGATTTTGTGGTAGTTAACGTAATACAATTATTGGATGATGATATTTCTTACGTGGGTGCTGTGATTGCTAGAGGAGCCTTGGCTGGAAGCGGAACCGCCACGGGACCGCGCGTCACTAATGCTACTCGATGCACTGCTGGCTAATGATGGCCGCGGTATGTGCCATTCATTTGTCGTTATCTGGAAAAAATAATAGATTAACAAAACTGATTTAATAAAATACACATCTTAGCGCTGCTTTGAAGTTTATTATAAAGTCACAGATAAAATTCTTAATTGGACAAAAGAATATTAAGAATAATTAGAAGCATTCTAGCAAATTTACTAATGCGGCTGGTAACATGTTCGAAATTAATAGCGCTATAAAATATAACAATATTTAGACAACAACCGGTTATATATTTGCGGCTAATAGCGCAGGGAACGTTAATAAATATTACATTATGCAAATGAATACATAAAAATAAATATTGGCATATGCGCTACCGTTAATTACATGAACAATATTAACAAATATAATTAAAGGTCTTTCTTGAAACTATATTCCTTGCCTGATACTTATTTAAATGATGTAAATTAACAAAGTTGTATTAATATCGCTGGTGAACGATATTTGAAGTAATGGTAATCGTGAAGTAACGAAATTCATATAAATTTCATGAAGAACTGTCATCTGCATCCCCATTATCGGTATTATTATCGTCAACGGCACATCGCCCCCACTATTATTCTTAAATTATGTGAGCATTGAACACGGATGCGGTGTTGAAACTGTTTGTAATTAATTCATAATTCTTGTTCTTACCTTGTCTTGTCTAATATTCTGGTTATATTACAATGTAATGGTAGTCCCTTTATGGTGTCATACTGTTGCATGAATATTCTATAGATTTTACTATCAATCATTTATTTTTTAGCGTAGAACTATTAAAGAGATCATCCAGTTTTATTTTTCATAATAAGTAGAATACGTACGCAGCGAAATGCAATTTTCTAAAAACCTTCATTTGCTTAGTACTAAGCGAATATTTGTAATATATCTAAGTGACTGAAAATGTTCAAAATATTATTAAACAAATTAAACGTAACTAGCTCCTATTCCTGGTTGCTCCAGTATGCCCATTTGAACGAAGTGGAGAAATCGAGTATCGGATATTTTAGTAGGAAGTAAGAATATCTGCAAACCTTAGTTATACATGAAATTGTTGAAAATAAGTAGTCTCTGGTTCTAAGCGTTAAATGCACATAAATAAATTTAATTCCCGTATTTTCAACATCCAATCATCCCTTAATTTAAGCCTAAGTATTTGGAATGTAGAGATTTACAATTGTAAAGCTATTGTTATTGTAAGTTTCATCAATTTCATTTTTAGGTCAAGCGTTGCTCAGAGTCCGATTGATTTTGTCAGATACGGTATTCAAGGTTCGCGTTCTCTTTATTTGCGGTCATGTTTCGTCGGCTTCTGGCGCAATAAATTTTTGTTTTGCTTTCGGCTTCATAGTTCTCTTTGTTACTGAAGTAAGATGATAGATATAACACACCAATTCTTCTTTTATGGTACTGTTAGTGAAATAGTCTTATGCCCAATCCAAGAAAGTTTGGTTTTAACTAAATCAAAATATTTGCGAGCTACTTGTACTACCTAGTTTTGTTAGAGACTCCGGCACATGTTGCAAAATGTTTGTCTAAATGTAAAGGAACCGGTTTCATTCCTGGCGTCGCCATGGTAACTGCAAACAGTCTTTGAAATTACTATGCCTTTGGCATATTAGAATACAATCTAACTCATAATCTGTCGATTATAAATACTTATATTGAAAGTGATTATTCATTCCAAGTTAGTAACCTTGGTAATTTTTAAACACATAAATTTCGGACATAAATCGTTAGTTACTTTGATGGCAAGAAAATAAATATCGAGTCATGCTACAATTAATTTATCGTTTTAATTATGCACAAACACACTGTAAAACATGTGATGTGCACCGGATGTGATCCCAATTTACATAAATCTGGACTTAATTGCTTTAAACACGTGCTTTGGACACGTTGAGAGGCACACTGATTTATTCTCAGTACACATTATAATTCCATAGTGCAGCATGTGGTGTTGCACGTGGAGTCCGGCGTGGTGTGTATTACCTTCTAACAATTAGCATTCACTTGAATCAACTCTGCACGCTGCACGAATGTGTTAAATGCAATTATGCCAGGTTTGCAAATTTATTGCAGTTTTATCTGCGCTAATCATTAGTTACATTTACTTATTTGCACAATTTTCGTGTTTTTGGGGGAATTTTATAAGGTGTCTACTACTACATTTTTTTGTTTCGTATGATGTAACATCAAAATTTACAATCATTTTAGTTTGTGTAAAAATTTAATATCTTGGATATTCTTTTTAAGGATGTTGCAAATGTTGCTGCAAAATTAGTAGGTATAGAAATACCGAATACAGCAATTAAGGTTAGTTTCATGAATTCGGTTACATTCCCCAAAGACAGAATATGAATGAATACCGGTGGGTAATAATATGTATTTGGGTCGAAAAGTAAGTTATTGAAGGCTGTTGAAGCTTTAAAATCTATTGGGTAATTACTTTTAACAAAGACGTCGTGATTGTAGTATTGGAAACTATTTCAGTAAATTACAAAAGTAATGCAAAGAACATTAAAGCCTAGGTCATTAAATATGTAATTTATCTAATAATTTAGCTAACGGTGATGGAACTTCTAACATTGTAATCACAGATGAAGAGTTGAATAACATGTTCGGCTCATCGCGATGTGTGTTATGCAATAGCGACAGTAATCTTGACGAATCTAATTGAATGCGCCTGCACACGCGTGTCTATAACGGTGTATTGTTGGGATCACGGAACACATTAGGAATTACCTGTAGTTGTAGTTAAATCGTAATGATGATGGTTAAAATTCAAAGCCAAGACGCTTTATAAACTTTTTATGAAAGTTTTAGCTATGCCTATTGTGTAACACTGATACTTCACGTGTGGGACTTAAATTGGTTTCGCTTAATATAGGTACATAACGAGTATAATCTCGCTTTTTACAGAACAACTCGGCGAATAGCAACCGATTTATTTAATTGAAGGCGTTATAGTTAATTGTATACCGCTCTTTAGAATTGTTACTCGAAATCTCTAAGACAATGCTTGCTATATTTACCATCATAATCAGTTTGTGACCATCTCGACTGTTCTCCTTTGGAAGAGAAAGTTTTGTTGCATGGGTTTTCTTGGAATGCTTTCGGCACTGCAAATGTCACAATGGCTAACGGATTGAGGTTCATGATTTCAATACTTTTGGTTTCATTTCTTTCTTCAGACTCATAATGATATGTGCATATCATTGAATTGCTGGTTGGTTCCAAGAAAGAAAGCTTGGATGATAACTGTAAAAAATGGTATGGAATATTGTTGTCCGCAGCGAGTAATACATTTAATAACCTTAATACTTCCATGGACAGGTAGACATGTCTAGTTCAAAAACGTCGTTAATTTATTGGCAAATAATTATCGTTTAAGATATAGTGAAAACTTGCATTAAAATATCAAAGTTTACAAAATTGCTATTTGAATGCGGCAGATTGACTCGTTAAGTGTGATTATAGTTTTGAACAATTCTTAGTATGAGCGGGCAACAACACAGTTTTAAGCTACCAATTATCATATTTTATACGCTATTAGATGAGGACACTGCTGCATAGCTCATTGTTCACGCTGGTCACAAACACTAGAATGACTCTTATGCTTGTCCTTGAACTCAATTGGTTGTGTTTATGAGGCTAACAGGAATCGTGTCAATGCAAATCGTTTGGAAGGCGCTTGACTAGAGACTGACGGTAAAAATATGAGATTGACGCCCCCTGGGGCTTACATTACAACAGAACTGTCAAGTATGGAAGTACTGTGAAGTATGGTTTAGTAGGTTGGATCTAGTCACACAGGAATTGAAATTTTATTATTTTTAGATTTATTCAGTAGGCCTGTGTTCCATGATTGGAGTTTATCTAAATTTTCGCAAGCTTTACATAGGTACGGTATGGTAAGTCATACACATAGCCCTGACTTATTAATATACTTAATATTAGGTACACAGACAATGTATTATATTGATTGCAAAGATCAAATTATATAATTACAAAAGGTACTTACCACATAATTTAGCATTTAAATTAAATATGTAGATAAATTTAAGCATTAAGTAATAAGTTTTAATGCATTACTGACGATTAAATTGCCAAGGTTCTTCTATAGATATATAATTACGATGTTGTTTTGAAGTGGGTTAAAATTAAGTTTTTATGATTTTTTTATATACGAAGCAGTTGACCCTCCGGCACCGCCCGAAAATTTCGAGGCATTTTTACCAGATCTAAATCCTTTCGGACGTTCAATTAAATATGAAGTTTTTGACTTTTCTAAACAGTTATTTAACATAGGTACTCATGCAAATATTCTCAATTGTTTAGAGCAGTGATTTCGAACGCAACGTAGTGAAAACCGCTCTCCGATGGATTCAAATATCGTCGTGCCTTAAAAAATTCTTTGAGCGCAATATAAAAAAATAAAGCCATATCATAAATGTTAGAATATTATCTTTGAACTTCTCTGCTGACTTCCCTGATTCGATAATTACATCGCGTCGTAAGATAAGCGTACTATGAGTGGGATGTTAGGATAGAAAAAGTGACCGTGGCGAAGGCCAGTCATCCGGATTCCTTTATTGATGCCTTTGATGACATCATTAACTGACGTATTTAATTTGCTGTTATGTGACGATGAGGCTATAATCTCGCGCATAACAATCGATTTTTGTTTTTGTCTATAATTGGATAACAAGACTTATTTTTAACGTTCGGTCTTCTATTAGTTACTAATGAGCTACGGACTTTTTAGTTCTTACATCCTGTATTATTTACAAAGATACGTTTACCTTGACGAGCTGGTGTCTTTGTAAAAATAGTCTTCCTGGCTATCATGTTAAGTGAATGATAAATATCAAGTCGTCTTTGTATGTTGTGTCAATTGAGATTAAGGTCACTTGCATATAATTTTGTTATGTGATTGGCTTTACAAAACTCGTTTTCTAAAATTCTCTGTCGGCTTTGCAATGATGTTTCAGTTCTTGTTCTACTATCGTTTCGAAAGTTAAATAGTGATCTAGCATTAAATACTTATTCTATAACTTATTTTAATAATTCCGAAAAAAATAGTTGATCTAGTTTCTATGATTTTTGTATTAGATAGGTGTTCGGCTTTTCTCTTTTGAATTGTGAAATATACAGGGACAAAAAGTAATAACAAATATTTTACGACTTTCTGATTTATTTATTTTGGGTTTTAGTTATTTTATCATAGATATATTCAGGACATCTGTTTATAGAAAATGAATTAATATCGGTATATCCACAGTGTGAAATCCAAGAAGACTTATCAGGTTTTTCCGATGATCATACATGTTAAAATAAATTACCTTTTAATATCAATTACCTAACACCCAACCGTTGTTACCTTACTTTCCTTATGGTAAGTATTTATTCCAGACCTAAATTTAATGTAATTTAAGACAGATCAGGGCTTGGGATGGTCATTCTGGCGATATTGTATGTGAATGAAAATCAAATGTCTTTGTAATACTAGAATAATTCAGGTTTTAAGGAAATCGTCTTCATTAAGTCTACAAATGCCCAGAATTGTTGCAGATTTCTTTCAGTATTTTAAGCTTGCCGTAAAGTAAACATGCAAAGCAAAATTGCTTGTCAAAATCCAGTCTGACTGGGCGAGACGATTTCTAAAAACATATGAATACCATAGATAATGTGTAATTATTCAGGTCAGGTGCGTTAGACTGTAGTTCTTTGAAAGAGCTAAATTTATTTTAAAACAGCACGTTAACTCGCATAATAGGGAAAATGTTACAACTTTAAAACGTAATCACCCTACTTTTATGTGGTTACTTCGTTTTTTTAACAGAACCTTGCTCTCGACCAACTAAATAGGTATATATTAACAAGTGTTCTCATAGGAAACATACATATTTTAACCATATACGTCATTATAATATGGAAAAATCCTAAATTTGTATATTTATTGTGGCATTTGTGGCATTATTATATATGGCATTTGTGGCATTATTTTCCTACTCTTATTAAAAATTTGTTAGTTATACAATACAGTTTAAAAACAAATGATTGAAGTTGCGAATTAGATACCGAAAGAAAATAAATTGGTTCAAAAACCGAGAACATAAAGTGTAGTAGGTACTTAACTATCTTCTCTTAACCTATTTATATACAGATTATTATGATCACTAATAAAGCCTATAGGTACTTGTTAGAGGGCGTGAGCGACTTTGTGCAAATTTATTCGAGATTGTCTTAGATGTCTGCTATTTTTAACCGATTTCAAGGAGATGGTTCTCAATTCTCTTGTACAATTTTGTTCTTCATATTTGTTACCTCATCGATTAATTTAAGCAATAACTCAAGCCGTTGCTTTCAAAAAATATAGTTTAATAAATTGCAGCTGACTGACTGATAGGGAAGTTTAACGTGTTCAGTTTTTTATTCTGTTATATTTGGAGTTTTGGTTATTTGTAATTTTTGAAGGCTGTTAGCTTTTGTAAAAGATTTTTATTTGTTAGCTAAATACACAAAAAGTATTAAAAAGACCATAATTATTATTCATTAATTATACATTATTTTAATTATATATTGCATTACGAATGAATTCTAGATATAAAGCTTTTTTACCTACTTTTATAATAATTTTATAAAACCCAATGGTATGCAATGTCCATGACCGTGAAGAGTAGCCAAAGTCGGCCGTCCATCTAAAGAATAACAGACAACATATTACAGAGTAATCACACTTCCAATGGAAGGTTAAATCATTGAATACCAAACACAAACAGAGTACCCTCGACAATTTAACATAATTTTGTTGAAAAATTGGAACCTGAGAAATAAATATCATGTAAAAATTAACCAAGTTGTTAATTAATTTTATCGTGCCGCTGGGATAAACAATGTTAACAATTATTAAAATTTTAATAAACACGTATTTCCCCCATTCCAAAAGCGTTTAAAAGTTAACGATCATTCAGTATTTTATTCCAATATAAATAATCTATACGAGATATATTTTTTTATCACTACGATTCAAGGCTAATGTGTTTCGGGATTTAAATTTGAGTCTTACAATGATAAAATCAAAGTACATCTTATCTTATACTAATATATAAAGCTGAAGAGTTTGTTTGTTTGTTTGAATGTTTGAACGGGCTAATCTCAGGAATTACTGGACCGATTTAAAAAATTCTTTTGGTGTAAGATAGTCCATTTATAGCGGAAGGCTATAGGCTATAGAACATCACGCTAAGATGAATAGGAGAGGAGCAGCA
>DWJN01003754.1:0-13180 GCA_018248895.1 Carystus phorcus | reverse complement strand
GCTGGTTATAGTATACTTTTCATCACGCTACAATCAATAGGAGCAGAGCAGTGAAGGGAAATGCTCACCAACACTTCCACGCGGACGGAGTTGCGGGCGGCCACTAGTTTGTAATAAGAAAAGATACGGTGAAAAATAAATGCAAAATATATGTCGTTCATTAGTGTATTTATTGAAAATTATATAAATTATCTGAGTTTTGAATATGTTTTTATAGCTTTTATTCTTCACCACGAGCATTTTCAGCTTAGACTCTTGGAAGGAGTTTACACCAAATATTTAGACTGTTTTCATTTGTTACTCCAATATCAATAGTAAATTCGTAACTTTAGGCGAAGAACTTCGGTCATGTGCTCGTACAACTATTTCGAGCTGAAGCAATCCGCACGTAGCGCAAATCGATAGTGGGTACAACGTTCGGCGGGTTTCCATTTTAGTGGACACCAACGACCTCTATGCAACTTGCACGTCTCGCTTATCTGTTATACTATATACAGAGTAGTAAACAGAATTTTTCTCCAATACTTTGCACGAAAGTGAAGCGTGGACTTAATAAGAATCCAACTTTCTGGACCTGAAGGTGTAACTTTTAATCAATTTCAACCCATTTATGGTCTACTACTGCGCACGGGTCTCTCCTCATCACTGAGGAATTTTAGAGCATACTCCATCACGCTGCTGTAGTACGGAGAGGTTAGTGTTCAATCCAATTGTCGAACGTTTTTAAGCTAACGTCAAAAAAGGGACCGGATTCTGTAGCCGTTAATGACAGCCCAGTCCGCTGATATGGGGTTAGGTACCTTACTTTAAGCCGCTCAAATATGATAAAATTAGTTTCTTTTTTTGTTAATAAATATAGTTAATGCTTGACTACAGTTCCAGCTGATGGTAAGCAATGACGTACGTCTTGGTTGATAAAGTACATTGACGTAGTAGAAACTTATTCACTCTTAACTTGAAAACATGAATGCTATAATCGAACGGTATCACTGATACGAGCAAATTATTCCAGTCTTTCGCAGTATGACTAGATATAGCTCATTTCTTTTATAATTTACATTAGTTGCCAACAATTTCTTCCCGCGCTTCTGTATGGCAACAGTTACCATAGCAACAAAAGTACCATCAATCTAAAACGCTTCAGGTTGAAGCTTCCTATTTCCATAGTAACTTCAGTATAATTACGCACATTCTTGTATTCTATCTTGTATAATAAAATATATTAATCTTTAACAAAGACCTGAAAACAGCACCTACCAAGACCTTTTAGCAGCTTAAGTAACTTGATCATTATTAACAAAGTTTGAGTATTTGTACCACTAATGCACTGTGTAAAGTTCAAAGCTGTCTATTGTCGAAACTTTGTCATTGAAACTTATGAATATAGTACAGAATCAATATCAGTATCTACCTTTGCTATCAATGCTGTATTTATGTAGCAGTTACGTAGAGTATTCATTAATAATATACCTAAATTACAATGATAATATAATTTATAACACACTTGTGATGAAAGCATTACAAATGCTCTGATTAATTCGAATAATATTGGATTACAAACCTGCATTTCTGGTGCTCCGCCTTCATCTCGTATTAGGAGTAAATAACTGTGACCGTCGATAATTACTTCTTTCTTAAAACGACCACCTGCGAAAAAGAAAATTATTTTGAAAAATAATACAGCTTTGCTAAGTTAATGTCATCTTTTTTCACATTACAGAGTTAAAGTATGAACGAATACTGCCATCTATCGTCATATAAAAACGAATGGGAAATCCACTTATGTACTTAGTACTGCAATACTTGACTAGATGGCGCTGTGTAATATCTTTGCCAACATTTATTTTCCACCACGAAGTAAATCAGCAATTTTACCTTCTGGGCTTTCCTCTTGCATGTAAGCTCCTGTTAAATACCGATGCACTAATGCCGATTTTCCACTGTCTGGTGAACCCAGAACTCCAACCCTCAATTCCGTCACGCCGCGGGATGCTGTCCATTCTTGACTGTTTACGAATGAATCTGCAATAAAGGAAAAAGGTTATTTACTTTGCATAAAAACAAAAAAATATGACTACTAGTAACGCTATCTATGTGTCAGTATCAGAACTAAAGGTACAATATTATGCCAATAGAGGGCGACGCAAGTATAATAAAAATTAAACTTTGGAGCTTGTAGCGTTTTTAGCGGGATACATTTATTTATTTATTAAAACAAACATAGGCTTCTTATAGAGTACTAATACACCAGACGAATCGTTCAAATTGAACGGTATAGTTAATTTGTTTTTAGTTATAATAACACTTGCTTTACATGCGCAATAAATGAATAACCGTAAGAAAATTATTAACACGAATGTTTTCACAGCAATCGAAATTCGGTCATAATCATCATTAAAACATGAATTTATAACTTTTTACATTTATTTATATTGATAAACAATTGTTCAATTTATGTTGGAGCCCGTACACTTTTCCATGTTTCACATTAAAAAATAGTACAGTAGGAACAAATACCGCGTAGAAAAATTCGTCGATACCTACATATACATATACCAAATAAAAGTTATGTATGGTAATCGGTCGACAACCAGGAGAAAATTATTTCGACCTGGTTGCCTATAAATAATTATAAATAGTTGTATGTATATCATTACATTTGAATTGCAGAAACATTAGAACAAACTGACTAGTGCTAAAAAACTCCGATAAGGAATTGCCACTTAAATTACGTTATCAAGTTACCTTTCAAGCCTGGCAACAAGGTAACTACGCCAATAACACACCGAGCAGCGATAGTGGGAAACCAGTTAAGTCCCAGACAGAGACAGGAAGTCGTGGGGAACAGTGAAAGTTGTGGCTTAGCATTTACAATTTATTAGCTTAACAAAGTGATTAAGAAATATGAAGTTTAGGAAATGAGGACTACTAGCACAGTAGCCTGTCATTTTCGACACAAACACACTTGAATTACTTTGAAATCGATGGCATTTGGCATGTAAAATTAAATAACTGCTTTTATTCATCGCTTTACTAATGTCAATGAGTTTTGATAATGACATAATAGGCTAAGTAAGAATTGTTTGATAGCAATACAGGTTTTTGAAATGAAATTTAGTGAAAGCTAAAAAGGTTTATATTGCTGACATCGTTGCCCTTAATCGAAGGACAATCCATCGTATCTCCAGTTTTCTAATGTTATTTTAATGTCGTCTCTAAGTTACCGCAATCGGTCAAATGGAGATCTTACTAAGAGCGACAAACCGCAAGCTTTAAGCTAGTGTCACATCGAATGAACGTGTAAGACCACTAAAATTTTAACTTAGTTATAGCACATCAATATCAGGTGTGGCACTAGATTTTTTGGGTGCAGAAGCAGTTTCCCAGGGCTTGTGATCTAGATGAACCATTCTTACTTAAAAAGTCTGACGATATTTCTATTCACCTTTTATCAAAACGTTGTAAAGTCCGATTACTGTGATTGAGATATTTTGCGAAAAAACCGAAATATATGTCACCTATATCAGTTGTCCCGATTCGTGAACCAAATTCCCATTTATTTCATATTCAATCGGGCTTGACTACACTAATCCCACTCGCTCCTCAATAAAAGATTTTCAAAACAATAAACAGGATTCTAATCCTGGTGTTACGTAGCGCGATTACTGATGGGACACGGAAAAGGAGAAAAAACGAAAAAAAAATATATATTTTTTTCCAATACTTTCATGTAAAATATATTTTCCAAAATTTTCCTTTTCAGAAAATGAAATAGAAAAATTGTTCATATTGCAGAAAATATCGGAAAAGTGTTCACTTATTACTGTAGTACAGTAGGTACTAGTACAGTACAGTAGTACTGAATAGTGTGAGTCTCTTTATAAACAAATACAACACAATTTATATAATGTTTAAATGACAGGACGACAACACAACATCATGCAATTAAACCGGAGATCAAATATCGCACTTTCTAGATATTTACGCTACAAAATTTGCATGCGACGTTACGTAAATCATTTGAAGACACTTTAATGGTCTTCACGTAATACAGACGCAATATCTGCGAAAAATGTCAACAGCGCTCTCTATAACTGCTTGTTATTGTTGTTGCGTCAGCTTTCAATTAATGTGTAACGTAACTTCGTTTAGTATGTTCGTTTGAATTAATTCCCTGACATAAAGAGGTCTTCAGGAAAGGTGTTGTATTTGCGAAAGTTCTGATGTTGCCGAAGACCACAAACGATGACCATTTATCATCATGAGGCCCGTCTGTTCTGCCATCCCATCTTACTCTTTAGGCTATCAATAATTGTGACCCATACATAATAAATCGTTAGGAAGTCATTTTCAAATAACAAATTTTTCCATTGTAATATCGGAATGTATATATTGATCGGACGTGAGATATTTAAATATGAATTATTTTGGTTTGCCGTTTTTTTTAAATTGACACCTATACCGCCATCTATCGGACAACTAGGGAACATTAAAGTCATCTTGATGTTTTCGGAAATCAGAATATTTAATTCGTCGTATTCAATTGCCGTCGGTTTTTTTTATTCAAGGACATTATTCAGATAAGTAGGTATTACGGTGAAACATCGCATAATCCTAGGTGGTATTAACTGAGTCAGCAAATCTTGAAACACAAGTTTCATTAGGTACGTCACCTGTCAACGTATTTAAATAGTATAGGTACAAGAGTTTCTGCTCTCTATCGCAGAATTACAAAAAGTATGGTACGTGCCGACTTTGCGCAACCGAGAGTCTTTTGTCGCGCTTCACAGGAAACTTAGGTTGGGCTGTGAAAGCAACGGTTATGCACTAAAGACGCTATGAAAACATAAGAACATAGTATGTGGTAATTTTTTTTTATTTATTTAATATAAGTTAATGCTTAACGTCAACCCCACGTGATGGTAAGCGGAGGGGACGTCTAAGATGGATTTCTCATTAACTTAGAAAATGCCTAGTCACTCTCCTCTTAAAGACTCCTACATCGTAAGTAACCTGGAACACCGAAGCAGGTAGGCTATTCCAGTCTTTCGCGGTGCGCATAAATTAACATTAACATAAGAACATATTATACTTAATATGTATACAGATATAAAAAAGTTTATGTCATCACCATAAATTATAATTCAATACAATATTTTTAGTAACTAATAAAAAATGTAATATTAGTGATTAGTGTGAGATCTGGTGCCTAAGGTTAGTCTCGGCCTATATCTTAACATATCAGAGTCCAGACGGAGGAAGATATAGAAATAAACTATTGGGACATTTTTGTCAAGTATCTATAAATTAATATGCCCAGAGAAAACTTTATATCCCTTTTTAAAAATAAATAAATCAAATCAAATCGTTTATTGTGCCATTACAAGCACGAACAAAGTTGACGGATAACAATTACTGGAAGCATACAACACACATTGCATTACAAACAAAAAAATATTAAAGTAGAGTAAATCGGAATATTTAATATGGGGTATTTAATTGAAGGCGGTTTTTTTTGTCCTTTGACAAAGCGATTATTCACTTTGTGATTATACTGATTAGTGAAGGAACGTTACATAATTTAATCTACCACGTACTTAGAAAAGATTAGAATATGTTTTATTTGTAAGAAGCATGGGTATACAAAAGATCCAATCGTTGAAATTTTCCTCCAAGTTCCACCTGTTGATTTAATAACTTAATAATCTTACAATTTATGATAACTCAGCATTGCATTGCATCGCTATTTCTCTGGCCGCAGTAAACTTCGAATAGCGAATCGACATGATAAAAGGCAATACAATGGCGGGAAACCTTACGCTCTATGACTTGTTGTTAAGATTGAAATTTTTATCAATGAAGCGTGAACATTTGTAATAACAATGATGTTACAACGGACCCATCCGATTATTATTATGATATCGAAAACGTAATTCTTCTTGCGTCATATTATGTCCAAGAAGAATGTCCAAAAACCAAATATTTATTAAAACTTTATTACGCCTTATAAATTTCTCCACCAATCACTCATTCTCAGTGATTAGGTGAGATTCTTGCCCAGTAGTGGGCTATTATTGGGTTGAAGAAGACACCTTATAATATAGGAATTTGTAGCATTTGGCGCCTTCATTTAATATCAACTATAACTACTAACTTTTTAATCAATTGGGACGTCCAAGAAACACGTGATCATATTGTATCCATTTTGAGTTTCATTTATAGTGGAAAGAAGGCTGTAAATAATGGAACAATAGGTAAACATTCGACACGATGGATGTGGAAAATGTATAAAAGTTCTGCGTTATTTTTTGTAATATCTCGTTTCATTAAAAAAATTCCTACACGCCCAAAAGCAGTAATTACATCCGTTCACTGTACGTAAATGACTTGTTTCAATTACTCTCATTTGTTCACCTCTCAACCCTAATATGTAGTATCATTCTACTTCTTATTAAGATCCAATTTAATATCCCTTATATGATAGACAATATTAAATTCTAATTCATTGAATAAGTTCAAAGAAGAGTCCAAACCCGTGTGTTCCTTATAGGTAAATCTAAAGAGTAACCCCAAAAGTAACTTGGTTTTCCATTAACGTACCAAATAAATCAATGCAAACTAGTTCCAAATTATCCCCCCGATCGCTTATTTACACCATCAAATCCTTGTTCAACAACTTACGACGTCGTAAACCACGTAATGGGCGGTTAGGAGCGTACCCTTGAATGTTAATATATTGTCGATTCGACCACTACTGCTGACCCCCCAACTGTTATGATTTAACACGTAAATGTATGAAAGTCTTAACTTTAAAGTCTGTTAATGAAGTGAATTAAAAATTCTAGTATTTGTCACGTGATCTCATTTAAATTTGAGCGACATCTGACGAGTTTCTAAGTTATCTCTCAAATGCGTAAATACTTAATACATGTGACTTTGAAATTGAAATATTTATTACGGCGTATTTAATTGACGCATTGAGAGGAGGCCGATTGGCGTGGTACGGGCATGTAGCGGAGGGATGAGAGTCATATTACGAGGAGAGTACTAGATTTGAAAGTGGACGGATATAAGGGTAGAGGTAGGCCGAAGAAAAGATGGATGGATTGTGTGAGGAATGACAAGTTTATGAAAGGGGTGAGTGCGGAGCTGACGAAGGACAGAGACGAATGGAAGAAGACATACTGTACCGACCCCAAGTAATGGGAGAAGGACAGGGATGATGATTTAATTGACGTCCGTATTTTCTTTTCTCCTTTTTTTAAATCAATAAAAAACGTATTGCGTTACTTTTGTCTTGGGGATGCCGTGACTAATAATCAGCACATCATTAAAATATAGAATGTTAGTTTTAAAAATCAGAATCTGCGATTAAAAAATAAAACAACGTGATATATGTACATATATCTACCTCGTGTTTGTGCGAAGAGATATTTCTAGTAAATGGGGAGAGGGTGTTAACTGAGCCGCACTCAGTTCCTTTTTATACTCATATACTAGGTGACCTTCGTTTCATCTAACAGTCAATGAATGATATAAAATATAACTTCTTTATTTTTTAACACTAAATGCTAAGTGAAGTCCATCACAATATAATCCTGAAAACTGTATTAAAATCGGATAAGTTGTTTCTGAGATTAGCGTGCACAAACATACAAACTAAAATGAAAAGAATATTGGTTTATGTTCTCCTATATAACCCCCCCCTTTATGAATTTTTAAATATATTTTACATGTACGAAAAAATTTAGCATCGTAAAAAATCAACTAACTGTTATGTCATTATAATTAAGACGAACATTTTGACTGGTTCCTCACGTACCCATTTCCTCACTTCCCTCATAGATTACGACATTTAAATAAACTCTTTATTCATCTGACCTTTAGCTTTAGCTTTAATATATAATACATAACAATTTTTATTTACATATTTCTTTTTATTTTTTTGTTCAATAACATGGACCTTTTATAAATACATTATATTTGTAATATTATTTTTTCTAATTTAATTTCATGATCCTATGTAGTATGATTTGTCAACTTAGATATTTATTTTAGGTGCTTTAGTACAAAATAAAGTTCAATAAATATCAATACAAATAAAGCATTTATTAAGCTTATCGTTACATTTTTCAGTTTATTCAAAATTAAGTTTTTGACCTCTGTTTTAATCCAAACTAATAGTTGTTAAAAAATAACCAGTAAATAGTATTTGTTAACGACGAAACCTCTACCTCTGAGTGATAGGTTCAAACTAGAACAAAGGCTAATAGAAATATTGATTGGACATTCAGTCACGGTATTGAAGTCTCCAATTGTGCTTTGTTCGAGTAAGGCCCCCGCAAGGCTTACTGTTGTGATGTCAAGGTTGTTTTCCTTATATCCAATAAGTTTTGTTTTATTTTATAAAAAATATTACAATTTATCAGTTCAGAACACAATCTACAACATTTAGTACTATATTTTCCGCATTACTACTGATTTTTAAATATTTCTTTCGATAGACTACTATTTTTTACAATCAAACGCCCTTCAGAGAATTTTGTTAAAAAGTAATGTAATATGTATTGAGAAGATGCAATGTATTATAATTATGACAAATTAAATTCCCAAATATAATTTAATTTTAATATTGAAATACAATTCAATATGATAAATAGCTTCATGAAAATTCATGAGTTACAAAATCACGTTACATAGTTATGTGTTCACTAAGTTTAGTGGCGCCACCTAGTAGCAACGTTTATCAGCCAGATACCGAATAGTAACATTTTTATTAGAGCACACAAACGATTATCCAATGACACGTATTAACTATATTATGGGCCATAAAACGTTCCTACTTCATGGGAACAACGTAATAAAATAACGCTTAAGTTCACTGACTACCGAGCTACGTGCAACTTAGGAAAATGTAAACATGATAACAAGTTAGTAAAAAACATCTTACATCTTGGTAAAAGTATTAAAGAAATAAATGGCAAATAATAAGAAGATAAATTGTAAAGATACTCTAAAACATTTCCGGCACTGTTATTTTGTTATAATGTCGAAACGTAATCCACCTCAAGCCCAAATTATCAACTAAATCGGTAATTTGATAAGAGCGTCGTTTGCCAATCGGACAACGATAAGGTTTCTGTCATCCCTCCTGTCAAGGGGGAATGCTTTTAGAGGAGTATCGGGTTTCTAAAAGTAAGGTCAAACAATACTGGCCTCGTTCAAGCTATGTTACAAAATTGTGCCTTGAGACTGAAAACTATTCTAATCCCGCAAGTTGGTAAAAATAGATTAAGGCAGAATTTTATAAATATTTATTTAGTTACCGGAACCTTACTTTTGGAGGTCGCTGACCTTTGTACCAGTATAGTCTTATCGGTACTTGATAATTATTTGATGTAGTGACATCATCCCCGTTTCTCCACCGAACATCCCGACGCACGCGAGTAATCCATCCTTACGTAGTGAACATCCCGCCAGTACGAACGACGCGGTTTGCTTCGTTGTTCGATATGAATCGCGAAAGATTCTAATAGCCTGCCTACCTCGGTGTTCCCGGTTACTTACGATACGAGTTTAAGAGGAGAGTGAATAGGCTTTTACTAACTTAGTGCGTCCACCGTTCTAAACGTCTTCACCAATTACCATCGGATGGGTTGACGTGAAGAAAAAATACATTTAAAGCTCAAAATAAATCTTAAAACCCTATAGTACTTACTTAAAACACGATATTCATAATTTACTGTCGACTAACAATGACACCACTTCAAAGATTGTTCCCTACATCTGCGCGTTACAGAAATCAATTCAGTAATCGTGTCTAATAATAACAAAACTCCCAAAAGGTACAAATAACGCTATTCATTCCCATAAATCGGACGGTCATTCTGTTTGATCGTCGCGTGACGTGAATGCCCACTAAAATGGAGCACGAGGCCCATCTGTCCCGTATAGATGAAAAAAATCTTCAAACATAAAAGATTCTCAGATAACGGTACTGCGTAGGAGTAATTGTTGAGTAAGACATAATTTATCTATCAACTAAACGTAGACTTTGAATGTAGACTTTGAACTTCCAATACGGATATTTCTTCAATTAAATTTCTTAATGGTTTTATATCATTTCACGTCCTTATCATCAAGATTGATGACCTTGTAGCTTAATTAGTTATCACCGTTTCTGCTAAGCGAATCATCTTTATCTCAATGTAAGTCATTAATCTATGCAAACAAATAAAATTGGAGTGATTATTTGTAATATTAAAATGACTGTTCTTTACTTAATGCATGTGTATGTATACACGGCGCATATACCAAAATAACATGTTTTTACAATTATTGTCTGTTTCTGTCTGTATGTTCTGGTTAATCCAGAGAATAGAATTCACAATACAGGAACAGCTAGAACGATTTTGACGGGACTTTCATTGGCATATAGCTAATGTACCTAATTAGGAGTAATTTAGGCTACTTTTATTTTAAAATTATAAGTTATGGTAAAATCTGCAAATCGAACAATAACTGTTTGGTTAAATTCCACGCGGACGAAGTCACGGGAACAGCTACTTTTATAATAGTTGTTAATTGACCATGTATTAGCTTACACAAATTATGCGAGACAGACACAAATCATACAGCAAAAAAAGAACTGTATGTATGTCCATGTAATTTGTGACACAGAAAATCCGATTACCAAGATCATTCTTCACACTCATTCAATTGTGAGCGTTTTACAGCAGTTTTGTCTAAAACCCATCAAGGTAATTACTTAATGGGTCATTATTGTCATAATACGGTAGTTATTATATTGTCGTTATGGGTAATGGTAATCAAAGAAACGTAAAAGTCATAATCTGTCAGTATAGCATATTTTACAAGTTCAAGTATACTACTCAATTTCCTCAGCAGCAACAAAATTATAATAATAAATGATAATCATTATTCATTTAATATAATACATCAAGATACTTCGAAGCTGTCTTCCAAACGACAAGGCATAACAGTTCGTACCAAGAATAAATAAGTACCTAATGGCACTTTAAGCTTTATACTCCATAGCCCTAATGGCAATAAGGCCCAAGCCAAGTTGCAGGCATTACTTTGATCGGGGGATAAAAATAAAAAAGCGCGTTTATAGTCTGACCTCGCCGAAGCCTCCTGACCCCGCTTAGGTGCGAGGGCGGAAAGGGTGTAATGGGACGATTCTGACCTCAAATCCGGAGATTGAAGGGTGAAGTTTGAAATGGATTTTATTTTGTGTTTACAGTAGGAAAGTCAAATGTTTTAACTGCTGACGTTAAATTTAATGTATACTATCTAGTTTATAAGGCTTTCTGTTGGGTGTTTGGGAAATGAATTTTTGAGATCATTTTATTTCCTTTTCTTTCCTTTATCATGAAACTCACTATCTGGGAAATAACAGCATGTATGAATCCGGATGTTAAATGAACGCACGAATTCCTAACGACATCTTGAAACATTCCTTGTTGAAAATATACAAAATTCCAAAGTCAATTTACATCAGTTTCACAGCCTAATCACTTCCAACATTAAGGTATTTCTTTATTCTAGTATTTCAATTGATTAAACATTTGTAACTTCTGAATTAACCAACCCAATTTTCCATGCCATCACGTTTATATTTAACTAAGGCGTGTTAAAGATATTATTTTGCTGTTTAACATATTTAGCAACTAGACTACGAAGTGGAGCGCTTGGTACGTGACATGAATAACGAGAGGTTTATGCAACGGCATGCATGTCGCAATCATTATCATAAACTGCTACTTCTAACCTGTAACATCACATTGACCTATTTTGTAAGCTTACATCTATTTTCAGTCCGTCTACTTTCTTAATACTTCTCTGCAATCTTCGTATTTGCGACATTGCTTTTAGAACCAGTACCTATACTCTTCTCTTTTCTTTCTTGCCTGGCAATGCAATGGTACTGTTTCCGGTGTTACTAATGCCCACATGGCTATTTACTATGACGAAGTTTGTCTGTTCATTTCTCGACAATTAGCAAAAACACTAATATTTCCCAATTATGAATTAAATCAAGGTATTGTTCTCCCATCTACCTATTAAATACACTATTAAAAATAATAATTATGACGAAGTTTGTCTGTTCATTTCTCGACAATTAGGAGGGGCCTATGTCCAGCAGTGGACGTCCACAGGCTGATAGATAGATATTGTTCTTTAGGTGCTTGGCTCACTACGAAAGCTTAGCTTAGCTCACTACATCTTGACTTTTGGGATCATTAAACAGTTTGTTAGATGTGTCCATTTCATTTCATGATATAATAATTCATGATGAGGCTTTGAGCGTGATGAATCAGCGTTTATTTACTGTTTTCAACTTTTTATGCCGTTAAGATTTTGTATATCTTATGTCAGTATTTGAATATCTTATGTCTTCGCGTGTTAGGGTTCTTTCAGGATATTCGTTTTTCTTTGTAAACGTTTATAAAGCCATTGGAGCGATCCATATTCACAACGAGCGACGAGCATCTCACATTCAATAAAAATATAAATAAAAGCTAGGATTCTCTGGATCCCCGATGGGACGAATGTAAAAGTAACACCCACGATTCGGAAACATACACATATATTTGTTAGCCCCGTTCGAGAGCAGAACTCGTGACTACATAGTCGCTTCGCAGATAGGGTTACTACCAAGAAGACTACAGAGTTATCAGTGATACTTGAAGACAATAAATATTTTTAATGTTTTATATCCCTAGCGGAAAGATTCGAAAGAAACATTTCAACATCTTATACCGAAACACTAGTAAGTAATTGAAATACAGAAATTAATACACTGTGGTTTACTAGCCACAGATAACACTATTGTTACTTATGTTCGAATAAGATATTATGGCTTTGTTTTGGAATATTCGAAAGGGTATTATATTCACATTCATTACCGCGACATAGAAAGGTTCTTTGCTCTTGCCAAATGCACTCCACGATCGAATAACTTAGATTGTATATTGACGAAAAGACGTTACCTTTACGGAATTACTTGCGTGTTTGTCTGTCAATCATAAGGTATACCGAAGCAAGCGATGACTTTGAAGGGGAAATCTGGGAGTGTATAAAAGATTGAAAAGTATTAAATACATGTTTCCATAATATAAACATGATGTATATAACACAGAAGTACGTAGGGAAA
>DWJN01003753.1:0-13180 GCA_018248895.1 Carystus phorcus | reverse complement strand
CGTCACCGTAGCTCGAACGCGCACCGCCACATCTAGCTCGATGTTGATTTTATTTTACTTTTCTTTGTGCCCTTCGATCTTCACTTGTATTATTTTCTGTTCCCAACGGGCCTGTTCGGTCGCCTTCTTTTTTATTCGTTACCTATTTGGTTCTCGTTCGTGTTCAAACATCATCATTCGTTTTTGTTTATTATTATTTTACAATTGCGCATTGTTCCTTTCCTTGTTTTTTACTTTTACGCCTTTGATCAGTTCTGTAGGTATTGTTTTCTGGTAGCATATTTACTGCTATGGTTGTGCTCGTTGTGTCTCTGTTATTATCGTATTTCTGTTACCAAACGATGTAAGTACTCCATCGTCTACTAGGTGTTTTATTTATCTTTGTCTTTACTCATATTGTTCACGGTTAAATAGCGTAATACTAATATAATGTTTTATGTTTAGGTGCTGAAACACAAAATAGACAATATCAAACGTATGGCGGCGCATCCTTCCCAACCATTGTGTAAGTATTAACCGAAAAGTGTTTTTTTTTTCGATGATACTATACTTCATTTAAATTATTAATAAATAGTAGTTCTCGCATAGTGACAACAGTGTAATGTAAATAGGTTACAAGAGTTTTTTTTTTTTGACAACAAGAGTTGTGACAGATAAGATAAGTTCAAAGAAGAATATGCAACCAGTTATTATATCAATTGACAGTATGATCGATCAGTGGACATGCCGAAACCTAATGCAAACATGTAGATGTCACGCTTTTCGTACAAATTTTTTCCAACCGGTTAGATTGAAGCAAATTTATTGTAATTTGACAAGTATATCGTTATTTTTTAATACACAATATACTGCAATATAATATGATACTGAATGCTTTTCTGAAACAGACCTGACTGGCGGCGCGGACGGGTCCGTGCAGCTGTGGGAGTGGGGCCACCCGTACTGCGTGTGGTCGCCGCGCGCGGCTGGCGCGTTCGCCAAGGTGACGCGCGTGCGGTTCTCCGAGTACGGGAACAAGTTCGCCGCGTCCGACGCGGACGGCACGCTCGCCATGTGGCAGCTGCACCCGCCCGCCGGCGCCGCCAACCAGCCGCACGCCTCGCCCAGACCCTTCTTTGTGAGTCTATCGTTTTTTATTTAACGGACACTTCAAAATCTTATGATAGAGGGTCGATAATTTAATCCGGATATGTAATATTTTAAAACCAAGTTCTCTTCGGGAGGATGAATCGCAGATTGATATCTGAAATATATATCCTTACAACATGATTAATTCTCTTTTAGTCCTAATCATAGTCCTAATCATAGGACTAAAAGAGAATTAATCATGTTGTAACATATCAACACACATCCGGCTCGAAGGACCAAAACGATGTACGGTTCACACCATACACCGTATAAGATAATTCAAATGAAACATGTTAGTGTTTTCATTGAATTTTAATTACTGATGTTTTTGATAATGAGTACACGTTAAACGCGGACGCGATTGTACAGTGAACTGAAACGATAGCGAAAAAGTGACGACGCGGCGAAAATGCTTTGTACGACATCGTACACATCTGTTGTTTCAGAGTCACGTGTAGTAGTGAAGTGTATGTATCTGTTTGTTTCAGAGTCATCAATGCCATAGTAAAGGAATAAGTGACTTTGTTTTCCTTGGTTCCTGCAGCTTAGTAGCAACAGGTAACATTTATAATAGTATTATTATATGGAGCATCACACTGAAGTAATAAAATATTAAATGGGTTTATGTCGTTGCAGCGGGCCATAGCTCGGAGAGTAAAAATGTTGCGATATGGGATACACTGATGCCGATCAAGAAGGCGCTAGTGGTTTGTGAGTATGCCTTTATTACTAATTTTCATGTTTGATGTCATTGTACTAAAACTCAATATATAATTAAACGACACTAACATCTATAAGTTAACGCTTTGTTTACACAAAGAAATTCATATACCATAACATTTGAATATAATATAATATTTTTCTATCAAAACGTCTCCTGGGGGGTGTTTTTACACAGCAACAATAACAATCACACGTGCACGAATGCCAACCGAGACCTACTCCCGCTATTTTTGTGCATAGAAACTGTACTATACTGTGTCGGTAGTATTTTAAACACTTTTATTAATTGGTATGATTTTTTACACTGTATAAGTTAATCCTTGACTACTATCCTGTCTGATGGTAAAGAGAGATGTAACTTTGAATGATTAGCACACTAACTTAGAAGATGCCTTCACTCTTGCCTTGAAGAGATAAATAAATAAATAATATTTTCTTTTAGTAGTACATTAATAATCTGTATACTATAATAATTGAAGACATGAGTCGATGAAGGTGAAGGATCGATTTCAAAGTTTCGTATAAACATTTTAGGATATTTCAAAACGATTAAGTGTTTAGATCCAATAAAGGTGTCTGGCGGTGCCAACTGTTTAATATTTTAAAAATAGGAGCGATATAGGTTTGACGACCCGCGTGGCGTAATGGTCACGCTGGACCGCCGTTCGAAGGGTCCTGGGTTCGATTCCCAGCGAGGCCGAAATTTAAATGATGAGTTTAAATTTCTGTTCTCGGTCTGGGTGCGTGTGTAAACGTCTTTCTGTGTTGTCCATGGCACCCACGACACAGGGTATCCCAGTGTGGGACTATGAGTGTGTGGCGTTATTTATTTATGTTATTTATTTATAATTTGCTTTGACTTTTAATATCACTATGAATTAAACAACCTATTATGCATTAAAAAAGTATACGCAAGTCGACATATCAACTTAATAATATCTGGTACGGATATTCCTTTAAAGAGTATAAAAGAAAATCTGAATCGTTATCAAGATTTTTTTATGACGTAACGTATAACATGATAAGGGATTTCCTTGGTCCCTTGGTTCTTGATCCGGGCATTCGGTGTCATGTTCATTCAATATCACTATCCATTACCCCTAATGAGGTGCTACGAGATCGTGAGGTTATAGGGAGTCATGTTATAACGTACATAAGGGTTTGGTATATCACTATACTGTTATAATAAATATTAAAGTTTGCGTTGTATAACTGACATAATAGATGTTTATCTACAATATTCGTCTTATATTGAATGTGAATACTGAGATAGATACTCGTAGTATCTGCGTAATATTAAGCGTGTAAAAGTTTCTTCGTGAGATGATTTTTGTTGCAGAGTCAAATTATGGTACAAATCATATAAACAAGGTGACAATGCTTCATATAACTTTTTTATCTGTTAACCGTTTTAAACGAAAAATAACTTAATTTTAAGTAAATCCCATCACATTACTGAAAACTGCATTTAAATCGGATAAGCCGTTTCTGAGATTAGCTTGCACAAACATACAGATATACAGATAAAATAAAAAAAAACATTGTTTTCGATTTTCTTTCCTATGTATGAAAGATCCCCATTGTGAATTTTGAAATATATTTTCCATGCACAGACAGCAATCACTTACAGTTTTATTATATGTATAGAAGATATGATATAGATAAATATCAGAGAGTCACTTAATAGATACAGGCTTATAAAACCTCTACGGGACTACAATTTAACATCATAATTATCAGGGAATTCATTAAATTTCACATTGCCAACTTTTGCTGTCCATTACGAGGTAATGGCTGACTATAGTGCCACAAAGGGAGCATGCTTCTCTCGCTGTTGGCAACTGTATTATGTAATGATCGTGGAAATTATTTTTATAAAACACGCTTTTTTTTTGTTATGTAATTAAATAACAAAATAAAATCATTTCTATTTCGCCTGTTTTTCAAAACAGCTACAAGCTTTCGAGCTACGGACGTTATAGTAAAAAGGAACTAACTATAATAGTCATGCTAATGCATTTAAAAAACATCACAACATAGTTTGATGAAGTAGAATAAACAGCTTCCTAATATATTCAAACATTTGTCTAAAAACGTGTTTAATCTTTTTTTTACCCATTATAAGTTATTGCTTCACTACTATCCTACCTGATGGTAAGTATAGAAGTAGCCGTGGATGGTAAAGGGCACTAACTTAGAAGATATTTATTCACTCTTGTCTTGAATATGTCTATTCACTCTTGTTTTGAAAATGTGTATTCACTATTGTCTTGAAGATGTCTATTCACTTTTGTCTTGAAGATGTCTACATTATAATCCAACGGGAATACTGACGATGTCACTTTATTCCAGTCCTTCGCGGTTCGCATAATAAATTAGTTTATTTATTAACCATTCCACTAAATCCACTATTGTAGAATTCTGACGTTGGCATAGCCTTTATAAAGCAGATGATAAAATAGGTTTTGTCTATCGAGACATCAGGTATTTCTATAGGATCAGCTACTGATTACTAGATTAGTAACTGATTTTATTAACAATATATTTTTGTGTTTTATAAAATATGTGTAATGTTACTGAGGTTGTTTTTTGGTAGTTTTTGACTTTCGTTTAATGAACTATAAGTTCCTAAAATGAAATAAATGATTTGACTTTGCCTACATCGTTTAATACTAGTGAAATTCTGACTTAGATCCACCGACTACTTTAGATGATTAGTTTATACAATATGACTTTGGACCTTACCTTTTCAACGTATCATTCCAATCAGCAACTACCCAAGAGTCTTCAGGTAATTACAAACTTAGTTGACTTACAAGGGTAATCAATCTTACTGACCCTTCACTTCAAATGTCTGAATTTAAATGATAAACGATGAAAGACCCTTCCGATCGAGAACTTTACGAAACACGTGAGTTACGAGTACCTTAATCTGTTTCTGGAGAAAGTTCAACCCTGTTACGGACGTTTATTCATCGACAATAGCAGTTTTCAACCCATTAGCGACCGATTATAGGGCACGGGTCTCTATTCACAACTTCGGATGCTTTATGTTATCGAAGGAAGCAATATTTTCAAAAGTTATCCGACGTCTTCGGATGACTGACCGAGTTATATTGAATGTTTCACGAATACCTTCGGAAATAACACATGTACCGATCTGATTTAGCACACAACTTGTTTTATTTTTTTAAGTACAAACACAGAGATGTAGAAAGTAACAATTCAATATTATAATGAGATACAAAGGTCGTTATTTCATCAGAAATATCTTCTAGCACATCTGCGATGGAAAAATAATTTTCTCATATTTTTTTACCAAGATTTGTCTTTCAATTATACATTATTCTATTCTCAGCATATTTTAGAAGCGGTTCTTTCATTTTACAATCACATAAATCTTAATTTTATTTCAAATGGAACATGCGTATAAAGATAAATATTTTCGTATCTGTTGGAATTTTCATCTCAGAATTGAAAATAAATACTGAAACGTATGTGGAAGGGACGAGAAAAATCATTCAACCTTGGAAAAGTAAACATGCACCCTATAATCAGGATCTGCTCGCGTATATTTACTCTATAAACGATTTCGCAATCTATGAATTAAATAATCTTCTGTACTCGAGTTTTTGAATCATCTTTTATCTTTGCACATTACCCGGGTATGATTTTTAAATCATTCGTTTTGAGTGAAAGGCTTCGAAAACTAATATATTTAAGCTTTATGCTTAATTTATTATGTAACAGTCTTTTGCATAGAGATTTCCATTATGTTATGAATTTGCTTACTTTTATCGTTTGAAACAGAGAGATACTTAAAAACGTCACATAAAATTGCCTTACCTAAATCTGTCTTCTACCAAATATTTTATGCTATCGGGTCTAGTAAAATAAACTCTAAAAATAAAAAAGCCATTTGGCAAAAGATCACAAGGGATTTCATTAAACCTGAGTGAACAATGATTTATCATGATCATTTTATATTAAATCAGCAGAGGTACAAGATTATCATACATCATTTCATTATCCCATTATTTTCTGAATCCATTATTCAATAATACTTACGCGGTGAAACAAACAAGATTTCGGTAATATAATAATATCCTATCAAAACATTTCTTTTAACGAAAAAAGTTTTTCCTCGAAATATATTAAGCCGTGCAATATCGACAGACCTTTTTGCTTTCCATCATACATATGTATGATATTATATTCAGCCTATTTCATTCCCTCGGGCACGTCAGAGTAACTGGTTACCCAAACATTTAGGCGAAGGACAGTGCTTGCCCCAAACATTTACTGCTAATTGTAAGGTCATTAGTTGTATTATGGTCATAGAAAGGATGCTTAGTGTGCCTGGTAAAACAGATAAGAATGTTTTTACTGGAATTAATGAGTCGACGGAAAACAATTACAAAGTTACTTGTGTTGAAACGTGTTGTTATTGCGAGCACTGAGTCACGTTCTGTCCACAAGCTAATTCTTGCAACTAACTTAAACACACACAAATTTAATGTTTAATATGACCTAAACTTTAATCATACCACAGCTTATGCTGAGCGTTGAACAGATGATTATGAGGAGAAAACTAGTAATAAACTAATTGGAGACAGTATCATTTTGAATTTTATTTCCGTTCCTAAAACAAATCAAACCATATCATTCTTAACTTAGTGAGAAAATGATAGATTCTAAACCTATTTACTAAGGGACAGATCTCGTGACCCAGCCTAATGGACATTTAAAGATCAGAAATATGTATGTGATCCTAAATCCTCTCTTTATGAACCGGATAACGATAAATTTTAGTAATGGTTTCAATGGTGAAATTTCGTTCGTTTCGCATATTACTTGGAACCATACTTCCAAAAAGTATTTTGTGGTTATGATATCATGTTTTGAAATTGCGATCGTTTAACTCCATTCATTTAGAATTACATCGGCAGAGACAAAGTGATTAACGTGATCACTCATCCAAGAACTTCGCGGGGTGTTTACAATAAAGACAAACTTTAACAAACAAGTTTGCTAAAGTGTGAATCACTATCAGGCTCCTTTCAAACTATAACGATGTTGAGCAGAAGTTGTTTCGTGTTCGGTCGCTTTTCACTGATTGGGACACTTGCTTTACTGCTACCGAATTGATTTTGAACAGCGCTGTTTACTAAGGTGTGAGTTTAGTTCAGAAAGCAGCTTCTTGCATTTTGGAGTACAGGCCAAGCTCTCCTACTTGCTTCGTAGGACTTCTAATATCAATATGATATTTGCCTAACTAGTCTCTTTTGATTCAGCCGTAAAACGACTCGTCATGTTTTGGGTGGCGGCTTGAGAAGCTAGTACTTTTTTTCTTCTGTCTTTGCCAGCGTCGTATCAGGGATTTCTTGGCGTTTCTAATATCCATGGCCAACGGTAACTGATTGCCGTCACGTCATCTATTTTTGTCGACTGTTTACATAAAAAATATATCTCTGGTGAAGGTGATGTTGGATATTTTTTTGTTTTATTTTCATTGTCCTTTAGTATCACGTAATATTTCAACTTATATTTCTATTTATGGATTACGTGAATGACGACAAGAAAAGTCAAACAGCGATGATGAGGCAGTTAGCTATCGATACTAATATGTTAGTATTATAAAGCTGAAAAGTTTGTTTCTTTGTTTGGTTGAACACAATAATCTCAGGAACTGCTAGGTCGATATGAAAAATTATTTTAGTTTTATATAGTCCATTTACCGAAGAAGGCTATAAGTTATATAACATAACTCTACGACCAATATGAGCTGAGCATTCATAAGAGATGTTTCAAAAACTAAACAACTGCTCCAAGGTGATACGAAGTTTGCTGGTTCTACCAGTTCTCTTGTATTGAAGGAAGTAAAAACTTGTTATGGTACAACATAAATGTAGATAAATAAATTTGTTTAATTTTGTTCAGTGTTAACGCTTGAATTTTATTATACACATCTTATACGCAGTTCTGTTTATGGGGTATGTCACGTAAGCTAGCAAAGTGAGACATTGTGAAACGCGAAGATTGTAAACGGTAATAAACTCCTCCATAAACTATGTTATCTACCCCCTGTACCGTTATTGCTATATTGCGTATAACCAAAAGGAATGCAGAACTGTTAAAAGATTTAAATATGCCTGACACTTTTAAATCAGGAATAATGTTTGAAATTATCATGATAAATTATTAGATTTGTATTCAACTAATGTATATTCAAAACTACAGACAAATAAAAAGAGATAAAAATTATGTAGATGTTTTACTTAAATCACGCCACTTTTCTCTTCATCTTACGGAATTAATCAGACAAAAAAAATATAAATTCGTCGGTTGTAGTATTTACATACTGACTCAACATACGCCACGCCTACCTAATATCTACACGAATAAATGATTTTAAAATAAATAGTTATATGACGGATACTATGTTTAAAAGAAATATCATAACCGCTATTAAATTACAATGAGCGAGATTATTACACATTTTCTTTTAAAAAATAAACTCTAACATAAATTACGATAAGTAGTCAAAGTTTACCACCCATAGTGATAAAAATTTTTTGAGCGTTTCCGTGCTTCGGAAGGCCCATTAAGCCGTCGGTCCCGGTTATCATAAATAATAATAAGGCCACAGGCCTTTGAACGCCATAAAAACTTCCAACACTAGGGTTGACCACTAAATCCTTCACCAATCCGCACTGGAGTCGCGTGGTGAAGTACGCTCTACATCTCTTCAGTGATAAGGAGAGACGTGTGCTATGTAGGCCATTGAGTTGAAGGAAAGTAAAAAGAAATATGCATCTATCCGTTCTCAGTCAAGGAAAAAGAGAAATTTATACGACTAATAAATCTTTGATCCCCTGACGCAAATATTTGTGACGTGTTGGCTATAACGTCAATATACTGGGAGAGAAGACATTCGGGAAATTTGGACCCGTAACAATAAATTTAACTTTATCCTGAGAGAATTCAAAGTAAGTTTATTCAAACTTAAGAGATTAAATACACAAATGTCTTTCATCCTAATATGCTTGTAAAATCAGTTTGGCCACAAATTTTACGCTGAAAGTAAACTTTATTCTTGCCTTTCATTTTGAATGAGATAAGCCAAATGGATCTCGTGGACATTAAAGTTAATTGTATTTTCTTAAGTGGAAATTTATTCAATCTTTAACTTTAGCAATTTATTTGACAAAGGAACTTTGAAAACAGTTAAAACGATTTGTGCACCTTTAAAATAAATGACAATTCGATGACAACTGTCAAAAGCTAGTTGTTAAAGATTCGAATTAAATTAAATCCTACTTTGTAAAATAGGAATATAAATAATATAATAAATCTTAGTTACAACTAAGATTTACTATTAAAAATAACTGGAGCTTCCAACTTTGTCTACAGTAATATTAAATTTCCAAGAGAGAAGTATAGTCTGTCGGGAGTAAATCGGAAGAAAATAATTTTTATACTTATTCAAAGATACACCTCCCATTTGCCTCTTGAGAGGATGCATTTGTTTTAATTCCGCAGAGCTTCCCACAGACTTATTAATAATACCGCAAAATACGCCGGTTCAGGCTGTTCGTTATAGTAGATCATCAACTGTCAGCCGACATTATGTAAAAGTAATTCGTAAATAGTTCATCATTCTATAATGACAAAACATCACTTATGCGGTTTGCCAAGATAAAAGCGAAAGACCCGCTTATTGCTTTTGAAGATAGCAACTGAAGCATGTAAAAATATTACATAGCGAATCCTGAGTCATAGCTATCCAGTAATGTAATTCTTTTTTTTATTCTTTATATACACCATAATATATACATTACAAAACGCTAATGATCACGTACTAATATAAAAAAAATCTTATCCAATCCGCAAAAATGAATAAACCGTATTAATAGACGTGGATTTTCTGAGTCTTACACATTTTCTGGTTATACTGTGTGTAGGTCGATAAGATAACCCACAAACAAGTTCCTAACTTGAAACGTGTTATCGGAAACTTTTGTTATCAAGTCTATCGACTTGGCTACGCCATGTAGGAAAATTCTTTTGATGAGCCTTTCATGGTATGTGATGATAATCTATTATGCTTTTACTACCTTTACTTTTTTTTAATAATTCGTTATTTTATGCTTTCAGTATACTCTCAGTGTAAAAGAATATATTGAGTTGGCAACTAAGTCATTGCCGATTTCAAATAAAGAACATTCAGATTTTTTGTTAAAATAAATTTATAACTTTATTCAATTCGGTATTGCCCGCTCTTGTGGATGACCTTTTTCCATCGTTCTGGCAGTGTAAATATTCCCTGTTCGTAAAATATCTGGTCGTTGCTTTTAAAAATATAGGTTGATGCTCTGACCACGTTGACAAAACAAAAGAAAGTGTAGAGTGTATCAATAAAAGTGGCAATGACTTACATAGTTGCCAACATATTAATTCAAGTATTATAAATAGTCGGTCAAGCTACGCTGTAACTAGAGTTATTGCAACGAAAGTAAAATTATACAACCACTAATAAATCTATAAAACTTCATAATTCTTGGGGACAAGCCAAAAATAAATTATACCAAAGGATTCATTTTTATTTATTCAAGGGTAATTGTATTTAATAATTAAAATATAATTGAAACACATTTTATTCCCCAGATCCATTAGTAAACATAAGTTAAAGATTTAATTAAATAGTGTGATACTGCATGGAACTGATAATTTCTTTTATTTAAGAGACCGTATTAGTGGACAGATTAACGGTATCAGTTTTACGCCATAAGGCATCTTGAGAATAATAACAAAAATTCGCCGTCTTGGGCCAACCTGGGATATGGATCCCAATAGATAGAAACCCGCCCACTTGGTGTAAGACTTTGCGTAAAGATTATATTATCAAAATTATTATTATATCATAAATATTATTATCGACAATATAATCTTTTCGTGAAGGCGGTCTGGTTAGCTACCACCTACTTATTTGATTCAGCTGTCAAACAATTCGTCGTATTCCGTCTAAGAACTTAAGAGGCAGTCGAACCTTGCTTTCTACTCTTTTTTCATGGCTGGTAATGCATCGATGTTGATGTATCCATTGTCAGCAATTCCCACAACAATACAAGTAGCTCAACAACGAAGGTTCGGGCTGTGATAACGTCATGAAGTATATTTTTTATTTACAGGCAAGCGGCGGCTGGGTAGATTGCATCATGCCGCGCACCAGCGCCCTCTTGCTGGTGCTAGCGGCAGTTTTTCTTGCCGAAAAGTGCTCTCATGCCTCGTACATTGATCCTGGTAAATTACTTGCGATTTATACACTACTTCATATATCTATATTCCGATTTACTTTTTTGTTTTAGCAGTCATTTAAATGATAAACGAACAAAAACATAACCCATTAAGCCTTATACATAAATGCGTTAACAATTCAAAATTAGTTATAGCAATATTTCTTGGTTTATACAAACAGTATGTGTATCCATAACATTTATTTATCTTTCAACAGGTGACGATGACATTGACATAAACGTTCCCGACTATGGCGAAGACCCGAATGACCTGCAAATGCTTCAGGATGTTGGAAAGTAAGTTTCATAATAGTAAAGACGTGGAGAATTCTGGAGAAGGTTTTCAAATAAATATTAATTTATGAACGACTATTATAAAAGTTTCAAAATTACATTAGAACTTAAGTCTCGATTTAGTTAAATTAGAAACTCAGAATCTAAAGTCAATTAAGATTAATTCAAAAAAACACCGCATTTAATATTATAATTTCAATTTACGACGAATTTACATCAAAATTAAATTGACTATTTATGTCCGGAACATTGTTTAAACCTAAAAGGTAATTCGGACAGAAACTTAGGCTAGTATTCGATGATGTGGTTTCAGACGATCGTCGCTGATCTACGTTTTCAGACGCGCCTGTATCCGGCGAGGTGGCAACTGCGACCATCGTCCCGGGGACTGCTGCCACTCTTCCTCATGCCGCTGCAACCTCTGGGGGTCCAACTGTCGCTGTCAGCGCATGGGGCTCTTCCAGAAATGGGGATGAAGAACTGATCCCAACCCTTGCAGCGGCGACCAATCTTAAACTAGACTGACCGCCGCTTCAATGGACGACAACCATTGCTTTGTCACCGGACCCGTTGCGTTACTTTCTACTTCTTCTTTCCTGTCTTCTATATCTTCACATCTCTATTAAATATGTTTAGGGATTCGAATTAAAAGCAGGGATGTAGATTTTAGTTCGGAAATATTTTTGGACCATTTTACCAAATTACTTTTCGAAATCCATTTTTTTTTTGTTTTCTCTCATTCTCTGTTTGAGCCGAGTGTCCGCTTACTTGGTTGGGCAATCACCCAGCCTTATTGCCTAATCAGTACGCTTGACATTATACTCGACCAAACAGATCTTAGAAACTGCTACTGGCGATGGGTTCCTGGCCACGTTTTCTTTCTCTTCGGTTTCTACCAGAGAACTCCTCGCTTTTACGCAGCCTTCTTCTATTACAATGTATGTATGTAGAGATAACTAAGATAAACGTAGAAACAGTAGATACTAAATTGGTGGTAAACTTATGTCAATAGGATGTAGAAGATATTACAAAATAGTCAAAAAGTATAAATGTAACTTTTAATGTTCTAGTCATGTAAGAGACTATCGGTAATGGAAAACTTGGTGAAAGACGCTATAATAAGCCTTTGTATGAAACAAGCCACTTGTATTTGCGATTGGCAACTTAGATTTTTAACGTATGGGTGTGTCAAATAATTCTTATATTAAAACGAATCTTTAATGTACTTGCAACTCTCGACAGGAGGGAATAATGGTATTGCAGCCTAGTAGAATTCTTCTAAATGTAGTTTCTTATGTATGCTCTCGTATGGGGCACGATAATTGTATTATTATTGATATTGGAATATGGAAATGATATATTGTATTAATAAATGTTTATGGACGATCCGTGGTGTTTTATTTCTCAACCTTTTATATATAAATTAAAGTATCTACATATAGTAAGATCCAATAGCAATGATGCTAGTGTGTTGTTAGTTTTATAGAAATTTAGATTGATGAAAAATTATAAGACAATTCATCTGTTTGCTATAGTAAAACAAAATTTTTTATTAGGTACGCCAACGCCTTCTTAATCTTCTTAAACAAGCAGTGTGAGATATTCTCGCAATTATTTAACAAAGATCTATAACGAGTTCTTCAGGGTAACGGGCATCATACATGTTCGGCCTTATTACAAAACGTGGACTAGCAAAGTACCGGTTTAAACTTCTATTAGACCAAGTAAAATAAACCTTG
>DWJN01003752.1:0-13181 GCA_018248895.1 Carystus phorcus | reverse complement strand
CAGCATACATAAAGAACATAATCGTTTTGAATCTGTTTATTGAAATACTGTCGGATATGTATATGGTTAGCTAGTCCGATGAATCAACAAAAAATCACCATTTTCGACCGTAACTCCATCCATGTGTCAGATCGATATAATTTTAGTACCAAAACCTTCTTCGGAGAATTCTGAACAAAGTTGCTAAAGATACTACTGGTCTATCTCCTACCATATATGTAAGCAAACTAACAATGATTTATATATATATAGATATCACTCTACTGTTCATGTATATGTCCTAAACTTCTAAATAATTGGACGATTTAGATATTTTTACATGTTTAAGTGTATTTAAGAATGGTTTGATTCCACAAATCGATCGCATAGATTCCTATTATGTTTCCTGAACGTCTGCCGAATTGGCTTGTAATAATAATAATGACAATAGGTAATATTAATTAATATTTGTGCTGAATACTTACTTCCTCTTCCGAATTTCAAGATAGATACAAAATAGTATCCCCAATAAGCCAATAGCAGCGGCGTTTAGTTGAGACCAGGTCAAATGCTGGCTGAGGATATGGAACCTGGTCACTTTGATCTTCGGTATGATATCCCACAGCGAAAACTCCGGGATTAGAAGGGTGAGTGGTAGCGAGAACACCACCAAGGTGCCCAACACCGTGGTCAGATCACATTCTGATCTGTTGGACATTACTTAAAAATCACATGTATTAAAAATTTTATTGGCGTGAGAATTTTATTGTCATGTGTCAAAACCTGTCAATTTTATAAATGCTGCCGATGTAGAATATTTTTAGAGTTAGATCTATACTTACTGATAGAAAAAAAATTACCTACAGCCGAATAAACATTGAGCTACATTCCTATTATATAAATGTGAATGTAAGTTTGTTTGTTTCGCTTTCACGTCAAAACTACTCAACCGATTATCATGAAGCTACGCCTACATATTTTTGGAGGAATTAAAAATGGACATAGGATACTTTTTATTAAAAAATATATACCTATGTAATTAATGATCTTTGATATTTATTTAAGGGCGTCAAAGCGAGCGAAATTGCAAGTAAAAGCTAAGAATTAATATAAATTACCTTCATACTTAATAATCTCGAATAAGTAACTGCTGTACCCTATGGATCCTTTAATGCGTCCTTCAATTTTTTTTAATTACCTGAATAAGTGCCATCTATAACATATTAAAAAAACAACAATTTAATAAAATCTATGTGCACAAATATAAAAAATCTACTTATAAATATATCCTACTTAATATATCGTCTTATTTAGGTATAAGACGTAATATATTGCCGATATCCAAATATATTTGTAACTATACCTACGAAATCCATGAAATGTGTTTGAAAAGGGGAGTATAAAATTCGTGAGATGGCAAATGAGTTGGCGGGTGCCGGCATGTAGCGTGTAGCATGTAGCGTGTAGCGTGTAGCGTGTAGCGTGTAGCGTCCGTCACATGCACACAAGCCGGCGACGGAGCCCTCGCGCGGCATATCAATTTCTACTAGGTACACACAATAAAATCGGACGGCCTCCGGAGAGGGCTTAAACGATTCGCCGTTTTGTCTCGGGCCCAGCTGTGTAATGACCGGAGCAGGAAAAAATTGTCAGCAAGAAAACGCGAGGGTACCCGGGTTTATGTGCGCGCAGCAGATGGCGCTCCCGACGCTCCTAACGGCCTCTGCTTACCTCGCAAAACTCGCGCCAATTTTATTTATCGAATGTATAAACCGATTTGCAGAGGTCCGTCGTAAATTCTGGAGAGCCGATTTATAGCTGTTACCGGGCGTGCTTAAACGAAGACACTTCTTAAAAGTTTTAATAGTAAATAGCTGGCTATTCCGCAACGAGTGCTATTTAAAATAAATAATTCGTAAGGATACAAGAATGTTATTGTTAACATTCACCTTATTGAACAACTTTGTAGAAGCGTGTTGAACAACAAACAAACAATTTACTTGAAAAAAATAGAAAATCGAGCGAAAATTGGACCTCCTTGAAGCACGCTGAAGTAATTTATAAGTAATCTTAAATATAATTGAGAAGGCTAGAATAAACTTGTATGTCAACAAAAATAATCCTTTTGTTAAAAATTACAAACACTAGCAAGTCTCTTAACTGAAAGGATTTTATTAAGTAGGTAGAGACCTAATAACAATATGTATTTTTATAAACAACATTAAATAAATCCTTAAACTTCTGATTCATAATTTAATCGAAAATAGTCACCCCTGCTCTTGATGTATGATTCTTCAAGTTCAGAATGTGGCAACAGGCTTCATCTTCGCTCACCATAAGAATATATTTTTATCAAGGACTAATAACCAAGCGAAACAAATCGGAACCAATATTATCAAACAAACGATCAATGACCATTGGAAATACCTTTATAGAGCATACCTACATGAAATAGCAGTTGTATGTACCTGGTTCACATAGTGGTTTATAATAGAATAAAAATGCCATTTGTTAAACTTCTTTAAATTTAGAGAGGGAGGGACCACTCTATCCAAATATTAACCGCAGACCTCAAATGTTGAAGTTATGCTTTTATTTGCATTCATCTGCTACATAACAATACAATATAATATACCTTATACTTACGAATAAAACTCAACATTAACTAACACAATTGGCGGTCTGAGCGCTACAGTAGCAATTTCTGCCAGACAACCTTAGGGCAGAGGACATAAACGTAAAAGTACGTAGGTGCAAATGCATAACCAGTTAGCTTACAGGTTTTATCTAAATATGCTACGTTGCCTTTTCTAATTAAAAATAAATTAAAGTTGGTACATTGTACTTTGGATTATATTGTACTTAACTACGCTTGAATAAAAAACAAATTCCCAGTAGTAACAGAATAATAAAATTGTCTAAGACAGTACAATTAGATATATATGTACTTCAGAGGGTCGCGTCGTGTGCCAACTGCCAACTCTATTATCATTATTTGCATCGAAACAATATTAAAAGAAGATTTAAATTATTTTATATTCTCTGCTTTCTTGGTTAATGAAGCTTTAAAAATTTGATGATTTTAATAAAGGCCGATCCTTTACGAACAAGACGTGTGTCAATATAATGAATACAATGATCTCTGAGTAAATACATAGTGCTTAATATTAATTTGCACAGCAATATTTTGCCAATATGTCTCTAAAGTTTTAATTTAATTGAGTGATCAAGTGATGTAAATTAGAACGGACAAGAAATTACAACGGTCGAGTGCGTTCGTAGGAACTTAATAAATATTGATTTCGGCCATTACTTATATGTCGTCATAAAGTCGATTAGGGTATGTAGGTACTTAAGTAAATTGACAAGGGATTCACCAAAACAATTTACCCTTAATAATGCTGATGAATTTGGCTCCAATTACCTTCGATAGGCGTGCATGACTTACGGAAGTTCACATTCATGTTGCTATTTGATTGTTCGTCCATTTCAATGGAAGCATATGGCTAATGAATCATTGATTTAGGGTGGGGAATTTAAAATCGTAAAACAGTGTATTAAGTGGCATTTAAGTGATTTTTTATTGTGAAGGAACATCATGAATGCGTCATCTTATTATTAATATCAGAACCAAAATGCGTAAATAATAAATAAAAACATTTTGTTATCCGTATGATTTACTTGTATTATTACAATTTTATAATAATCGATAGAGTGAATTTGTAGATTATTACTTACAAAATAATAGTTTTTTCAATAGAAAAAAATAAATACCAACTTCGTTTAATAAATATGCCAATGGAAGACGAATCATCAAATCAAATCGGTAAAAAGTTGTAACACACATAAAAATAATACATTCGAATTGTGAACCTCCTTTTTTTAAAGTCGATTAATAAACGGAGATGCAGGAGTATTTCAAACTTATGCTGCATGGTTAGGGACGAACCAATTTTTACAAGTACCTGCCTATAATGTCATTCTATTCATGTATTTAAAAACATTAAATTAATATTTCTCTACATCAAATTAGGAATCTGTAACCCAAAAAAATCCTTTAGTTAATTTTAATGCTAGTCCAGCTAATGTATTTGAAATTGCTCGCATTGACCTGCCTTTAATGGTCCACTACTGGGCACGTTAGCTCTCCTCATCACTGAGGAAGTCTAGAGTATAATCCACCACGCTGCTCCAGTGTGGATTAGTGAAGGGGTTAGTGGCTAACCTAAGTGTAAGTTTTTATGCCGCCGATATGGCCTGACGACTGCTATCTATACTAATAATATAAAACTAAAGAGTTTGTTTGTTTGATTGATTGCTTGATCGTGCTAATCTCAGGAACGACCGGGCCGATTTGAAAAATTCTTTTAGTGTAAGACAGTCCATTTATGGAGTAAGGCTATAGGCTTTATAACATCACGCTAAAATGAATAGGAGAGGAGCAGCAATAAAAAATATTGCGAAAACGGCAAAATTTAAAGGATTCCTTGCGTGCGCTAAGTAAACGGTGAAAGTTACTCAAAAATCATGTATTTACAATATTGTTCCCCTCTAAATGTTTTAAATAAAAGTCCGCGTCAGCATATGTCTAGCTTTTAAGATTAACCAACTATAACCATTTTTATGGTTATCCAAATAGTTCTAAAATAATAATTTATATGGAAAAACAAAGTTTGCTGAGGTCAGTTAGTTTAAGATACCCAACCAGGACCGCCGGTTTAACGTGTCCTCCGAAACACAAAAATGCTCAAGTATTTTAAATTTAAGCCCCTAGCAGTTAGTTATCTACCCACCCAGATACTACTGCCTCCGCAGTTGCTGTCGATTGTATAGAATCAAAGCGATTCGCCGCCCGAGCTTTGAACGCTTTGCTGAATGTAACCTTTAGCCACCATCCAAATAGCAATATGACCCTAATATTACCTACTTTAATTTACTATTCCAAGTTAACCAAAGTTCAAATCGCATGAAGATTTATTATAGGTACCCGCTGATATTGCAAGCAATTCATATATCTATCCGAGAAAATTTCCATCGTTTCTAAATTTTAAGTCTTGAACAATTTAAAAGTTTTTGCTACTAGTACATAACCCTGGTCTAGAAGCTCCTACGCCACAATGACCACCAACCAAATCAAATAAAATAAAAAAAAATCAAATAAATAACTTAAAAAAAAGGAGATAGGTTGCGCATTAAAAATATGTAAAGAAATCAAGTGCAGTATAATTTTATAATCTACAAACAATCATATCTTTCCTCTTTATAATATTACATAAATAACGTGAATATGAACATTAATCCTGAAAATTTCAATACAGAATTTACTTTAAGGTTGTTTCAAATTGAAGTAGCGCCATCTATGCAGAGCTTTACACCGCCTTCCCCAATGACAACACCATCTCACATTAGAATTGTCGCGCGCAGCCAGAACAAAATATTATCCGAAAAAATATCTATCACAAATAGTTAATACAGACTTTTTTTATATTAAACCAATTTCAAAAAATGTGTACTGAGTGTACTGATTTCGATGATTCTTTTTCTATTCGAAACCTGGTGATTGTCATGTAGTCTCATATAAATCTGAGCGACATCTGACAAGTAGTTTCTGAATTATCACTTATAATGCGCATTTACATGATACGTATGGACATAGTACGTTAGTTAGTTAGTAAGTTTCATGTTTTTTTGAATAAATTTATTAATACCATAAGTAATACAGGATATTTTATCAGTAGGACAGAAATAAAACACGATTAATGTAATATCACATTTATGTATTAGGTATATATTATCATATGACTACAAATGTATAAAATATCAGTCACCTTAAAACTTATTTTATAAATAATATCGTCGTAGATTGCCGGTAAATATAAACGTTTAAACAAATTATGCTTTTTATTTGATTTATGCTTTTCGAGACCATTTTTGAAACATCCAATATGAAAAAAAAACTTTACAATATTCTGCATGAGATTACTGATTTCAATAAAAAATGTATACTTTTTTATATAAAAAAAATGTGTTGGCAAACTAAGTCATTGCCGATTTCAAATAAGAAAATTCAGACCTATTATTAATCCAATAAGGTAATTTCTAGAGAACAATGTTGAATTAACAGCAGTCGTTTCTGGTGGGGTTAATAATTAAAAAATAATATAAATTAAATAACTTTGTAACTTTAACGATTTTTTTTAGTTTGTTAGTAACAATAAAGTATGTATCCTACTGTTTTCTACATATATTTTTATAAATACTATAAAAATTAAACAAGCATTAATTAGGCTTTATAGTAACTTAAAACAAAAACATAAGTTATATTAAATAGTTATATCCACATATACCTAGATAGTTTTTGAATAGATTTTTTTCTTACATTTGAGACAAATCAATCAATAATTGTATCATCATAATAATTTATATCTTTTATAAAATCTCACTATCAGTTGTAAATTGACAATCTCTCTTTGGCCTCAAAATATCAACATTAATCAATTATACATGTCTATTATTAATGTAATGTTTTTGTTTTCATTCCACGTTTTCCCTAACTTGCTGGATCTATATTACTGCATTAAAAGTACAAACGTTTTCGAGATATAAAAAAAAACAAAAAAGACGTACTGTACATATTTACTTCACTTAATTGTATACCATATTGTTAGTGACGTCAGGTTTCACTTGTTGAGAGAAATTCGGCGGGAGTCATGTATTGAATGAATTATTATATCATTCTACATGTTGTCTTTTAGTGCATGGGTCGTTGACTCAATAAAAAAAATACAGTTTGATGTGAAATGGTACTTTCTATAATAAGTTTTTGTAATTTCTTATATTACTATAGGTTTTTTACTAATACTAACCGGATTTTTCTGAAAGGCCGATCCACAAAAAATTAAATTATAAACTGATTATGATCTACAAACAATTAAATTATAAATGTATTGCCAAACGTCAAATAGTTTGATTCGAATAATTAAACAGCCCCGTCAAAATTTGCTCTGAATCGTTTGCCAAATGCGATTTTGTTTTCTGATTTATTACTATGTAATCAACATTTCAGAAACTAGAATTGATCTGACAGAGCTAAGAAAAGTTAACATGCCTGTTCGTTCAACATGATTTTGACAAGCCTATCAAAATCCGGCGCGGCGGTTAGTCATGAAAATGGTAATAAATCGCTCCCAAATGTCAAATCACGTGATAAAGAAACGATATCACTTATGCATCTCGTATCTGTTCCGCGTGACCACAGACTTACCAGTCTATTATTACATTTGGAACATATGACGTCATTACGGCCTAGTATCCGTTTTCGAGCCAAATATGAATATCAAATACCTTTCTCAAAAATAATCAACATTCTAATTGTCGTCTTCGATTGTCTTTTATAAAGCATGCCCTAGATATAATCTTATTATTTGCAGTTAGTTAGTTGCATACATATTAATATAATATTTTTAAATTAAGTGCATGTGTTAGAGATCGTGTATATTATGTATAAGTTAAACCGTTAAAGCCAGATACTTTCAAATCCGGAACAATAGTTCAGGGCAATAGAATAATCCGACATATAAAGCTGCAATAATAAGTGCAAGTGAACATATTTGCTTAATAATTACTTATTCCTCTTTATACAGGTCGAAATCGTTAATAGCCACCGTTTTTAGTAAATATATCATTTCGTATCGCGCGTTTATGTCAAACATTTTTTAAAATTGGAATAAACAATAAGTAGTTGCAATAATTAAAAATTTCGTCATAACTATTTTTGTATACAATTAATACTATGGAAAATGTAATTAAAGTGTTCTTTGAGATCTTAATTTCAGAATTATATTTTATTGTTTTGTTTACTACAAGCGACGTGTCCTCGCTTCGTTCGACTTTGTTACACTTTTGTGTACATAAAGATCAAACTTTAAATGTCATTATTATTTCATTCATGTTTGTATCAGGCGTGTTGCGTCAATATGTGATCGCTTAAAATTACTTGTAGCGCGATTTTTGTCAATTAACTACGTACATTGCTTAGACATGTAAGGCTCGACTCAATTATGATTACGACCTGTATATTTACAACTGGCATTGAAAAAAATCATAATAAATATTGCGACAAATTAAATAATTTACATCATCAAGCAGTGAATACTTAACAACTATTATAACTTAGATATAGGCACAATTCATAAAATTCCTTAAAATAGTAAAATATCAAATACTGTTTATTAAGTTCATCATGATTGATTTAAAGAACCAGAAAGACGCAATACCCATTCGGAATATAAAAAAATAGGTATAATACTTCCATTAAATAATTATACAGACCATTGAATTATACCGATACTTGAGACAGTACTATCTACATTTTTTCTCTCTCTTTTTTTGGCCGACAACGCATTGGGTGATGTTTTTTGTAACTATTTACTTCTACTACTTGCATCCTATAAATTCCTTTTTACTTTCTCCCTGTCATAAGGCATTTAGGTGACACAGCCATGATATACGAATAAAAAGATTTCTATCGCACTTATTAAGTGTTCTTTTTCATGTCATTAATATCGTTAAATATTAAATGACATTGCGTTTAAATTTTAACGTTCTTAATTATTGCAATGCATTTTCAGAGATTGGTTACGATTGAAATCATATTTACTTTTATGAACTAGAGTTTATATACGTGTATGTTTTTAATGAAAAATTATAATTTAAAAAATAACCTCTACTATTACTAAAGTATCTCTTACTGAAGTTACTTTTGCTGCAAGTGACTATATTTCTTTTTTTGTGTTGTTAATGTCCATGGGCAATGATGGCCATTTCCCATCTGTCGCTGGCTCGTTTATCGGCTAAGATTTACATAAGTTTTCTTTTATGTCAACGACACCACCATCAACGACACCATTTGATATCTTACCGTCACTTACCACTTATTAATATTGTTTTAATTGCTCAATACAAGTAGCTGCAAAAAGCTCCCTTTTAGAATATATTATTAAACGGTTCTATCATAATTACTATAAAGCAATGCCCACTACAATAAAACCAAAACAGTTATACACTTATAGACTAGCGAGATATATTTTTTACGAGACTACAAAAATAAACTGTAAAAATAAAATTAATATGAAATATTTTAAAACGTCTAAAATGCGCCCTATCAAAAGCTATAACAAACATCGTTCAAATTGACTTCGTCATAAAGTTTTTTTGATAATATTTGGTCTAAGTTCTAAAGCAATAGGTTCTATATTAAAATTATACACTTATAAATTATTTATGTATAATACAGCTGCGCGCTTATAGGATTTGTATAAGCTACCAATTTTAAATAATGGCCTCGATTTGACTTTCTTCTATTTAAAACATATAAAAAGCTGTAAAACAAGGTAATTAAAATTGACTTTTCGGATATACATCTATTTAAATGCCAAAAATTAAATACATTTTTAGTTAAAAATAATATAAATACTGTCTTAACCGTGTTTAAAAAGATAACCATTTGTCGTCCAATACCGAACAAGAAAGGATGAATTATTGTAATTAGAAGAATTTTACTGGGTCACTGATGATTAGTAGCTACGAAATTTTGTAATGCTTTTTTTAAATTAAATAATTGACTACAATCCCAACTGATGGTAAACGGTTTATATTATTATTATTTTTCATTTATTTAAATTTATGTTACCTTGTATAAAAGAAACAAAGGGCAAACTTAATGCCAATGGAATAGTCTAGCAATAAATCCTGGATGTAGAAAATGGCTGATGGTAGGTGGTAAAACTTGAGACATAATACTTATTTATTGGTTATAAGCGTAATTACTTAATTTTCGTGGAAACCGATTGTTTGCGGGGGCAATCTACACAAACTATTATGATTGCGAACAAATATTTCATGACACTATTGGCGTGTCCCTGGCGTGCACCGCTGGATTCAGAGGGCAAAAAACCGGTTGAAGTGGCGTCAATTAGGGGGCTATGTCCACAAGTGGACTTCAAACGACTGCTAGATTAAAAGATAAGACTGGCGTGTCAAGCAGAATAGAATTACATTCATACGAGAGAGATATCTGACTACTGACGCCATTTGCAACCAATTAGTTAACGAAGTATATTGTTATCACTGACCTCGTTATATTTGCCTCCATCATAAAACCCCCTTTGTATGAGTCATGTGAGCAAAGTTAAGTTTGTAAATTTATCGCTAACAGTACACATGACGTAACTTATCATCAATGACACATTTACCCGTTTAATGGATACCTTTATCTAACCGCCGATTTCCGAAAGGTTGATCAACGAAAAATCACTAATAGACTGTCAAATCTATTGTCAAATGTCAATTGTGTCATTTCATTTGAATAATCGACCAGTTAAACAGATTTGTCAAATTTTACCCTATGTCAAAAGCGATTTTTTTTACTAATTTGTTATTGTCAAATCAACGTTTTAGAAACTCGAATTTATTTGACAGAGCTTCTACGTTAACATGCCTGTTAGTTTAGCGTTTCAGAAACCGGCGATACGTCATTCTATTACCAATCTCAATTCATGCGTTATTTTCAGGCACTCAACTAAATAATATATCCGAAATATAAATAATATAATGTACTTTAACTTCAATTCCTAATAAGGCTCTATTACTGAGTACTTTATTGTAAGATGCCATCATATTGCACTAAAATAATATAATAATAAGGTATACCATGATCTTGATAATATCCAATTAAAGCTATGAAAACTAAATTGTAGAATCCAGATTGTCAACGGCCTCCATAAGACTCGGTACTGAATCCACCTTCATACCACGTCTACGCAGAGCGTTCAATTCATCGACTAGTTTTGATTTATCTCGTCCAAGTGTTTCCCTGAAAACATATACCAATATTTTCAATTATGAATCTACTAAAAATATCTTTAAAATAAATACATTTTCTATATGATTTTAAACTAATTTCATCGCGGACACTCAACATTTTAATTATAGCGGGTACTCACGATCTCTGTATTCTTTTACCGATATTTCGACCCAGTTACATGGATCGCGGTCACGGTGAGACAGAATAGATATTGAGTTAAGGTCTTCCTTTGCCCTCAATTTATTAATGGCCCTTTAAGTCCGGGTCTCTCCTCATCACTGAGGAGGTCGGAGCATACTCACGCTGCTTCCTTGCGGATTGGTGGAGGGGTTAGTAACGCAAGTGTCCTAAGGTTTTCAGTCGCCCAAAGGCTTTCGACATGAATAAAACTTAATTTCCCAACTGGATAATTAAAGACCCGAACTGTGTAGTGAAATAGTTATTATTCCAGACGACCATTCGAAGAGTCTTGGTTTCGATTCCCACCGCAGCAAAAAATTTAATGGTGAGTTTAAATTTGAGCTGTCGTTCTGGGTTTGTCTATGCTTTGTCCATGGCACGGAACTGGGAATCCTAATCTGAGGCTAAGAGTGTAAAAACTAGCTATATACGAACTAGTATGAGACACAAGTTGATAAAATAAAAATAAAATAAAATTATAAGTTGTCTGGCAACATACATATGTTCGTTATAATCGTATTTTTATATTGAATATGAGTATCGAGTTGGACCGTACAACAGAACCTTTGTTACAATAGTCCTATCAGAGTCGGACCAATGAGTAGGAGGAAAAACATACAACTGTTCATTTATATATATATTTGCTTGAAAAAAATAACAGCATTATTTACTTCTTTTTTCGATTTTGACTTCGATTCGTTTGTTCATTGACAAAGCTATTTTTTTCTTTTCTCTGTAGTAAGTTTTCCAAAGCGAAGTGAATGCGAGTTTCTAGTTTACCATCGAACAGGTCCGTTAATCCAGTTGATTCCAAGAGGGGAATAGGACAGACGGATTATCATATCACATGAATATTTGATAATGCGCTCTGATTCAATTAGACAACGAACGCGACTGAGTACAGCCGATGAATCGTTGCGTATTTCAATTCGACTTGAGGGACGCGGCTTGTTACAGAGATGCATAAATGATGAGCTATAACTAAGTTAGTTCATAGTTTGATTAACGTTAAGAGACAGTTAATTTTGATGATGTCACGTTATTATATTGAATATATCGAATGAGGTAAGGGTTTAAGTGGTTACAAGAAAGCTTTAAAGTTTTTAGGTAACAAATTTTTGACAAACCCTTAATCCCACCTCTTATTTCAAGGAATTAGGTGTGATTTTATTCTTACCCGTGCCTAAAAAATATATTTTATGTTATAACCTTTTTGTTTTTGTTGCATTTATATTTATTATGTAGCTCAATTCATTGGTTAGTAGTGGCTTTAATCAGATGTTCAGCTGTAGCGGATTTCTTTAGATCATTCTCTTTGACTGCGCTAATATGTTCTTAGTTTAATAGATTCGCCGTCACCAACTAGGTCGCAATATCGGTATAAGAATAAAGAAATCGTGAGCTACAATTAAAATGAAACATTCAGTTACATTTGCCACAAAAAATCCTTTTTCAGGCCGCAAACCTTAGTATATTTGGAAATAAAGTCATTAATCGCGATTTATTTAAGAACGCGAATTAAAATGCTCTTATAACCATAGAAGCATTCAGTGACCACCGAATAGCATACAGTTTATATTCGCTAATAACATAAAAATAAAGTAGTTAAAATGAATGCGGCACGAGTAAACAAAGATTCACTTTCTCTAAATGAGCAATATCATGAATAAACATAACACGGGGCGGTACGTTTGCTTGTTGCGGTGATTTATGGTTTGATTCGCCTCGAAACTCAGTCCTAATGTAGTGTTTTAACTGTAACGGGTACTTACAATCTTCATATTTTATTATACGCTATAGTATAATAAATAGTATAATAATACATGAAGCACTTATTTAGGATAATGGCATCGATATAAATGATCCATATAACTCTATTTTAATTATAACTGTCTTTGATATATGTATTATTTCAGTTTATTAAAGACTAGCTGACCCCATCAAACGTGGTTTTGCCAATATTCGTTATTGCTAGTCCTCTCCTATTCCTCTTAGCGTGATATTATACAGCCTATAGCCTTCCTCTATAAATGATCTATCTTAAACTAAAAGAATTTTTCAAATCACTCCAGTAGTTCCTGAGATTAGCCCTTTCAAACAAACAAACTCTTCAGCTTTGTATATTATTATAGATTAAATATTAGTTTCATTGTTTAAG
>DWJN01003751.1:0-13182 GCA_018248895.1 Carystus phorcus | reverse complement strand
ACACTTTTCGCCTCCGCACTACAAGCGAGACATGGACCAGGGCTTTCCGACCTGGTTCCGCATTGAACGTGTTAATACCTTATTATGATGTTGTCATCTTTATACCTGTGCTTCACAAATAAACGATTGAATTTGAATTTGAAGAAGTGACAGGATGGCTGTCACTTAATTGAACGGTGGTAAAAAAGTTTAAAGTACAATCCCGTGTAATAAATTGTTTTAATATAATATATTCGAAAACTATTTCGAACGTGACCGAAACATTCTGTAAGTGTATCAGAAGCAGAGCAACAGCTCTAGATCTAGCTCTAGGTGTAGCTCAGTGGCGCGAACACGTTCTCTCCATCTCGTAAACATATTTTGCAATTTCATTTCCCTCGCGAGAGGACCTAGCGCGGTTCAACGCTGGCGACACCTTATTCTTCGCGGGTATAATATTTTCTGCTGGCGTGCAATCTTGGGCCTGTCCAAACCCGACGATAGATATGATACTCTGAAATAGATTATACTCCTGGCACACCTTGCCATGTAGCTGATGTAGATATTAATACTTCCAAAGACGCTAAATAACTGAATAAAACCGCATTGCACGAAGTAATGACTAGCAGATTCAAAAACTCAAAAATATTGTACATACATTAGATGACTTTGGTGTTACTTCAATTACCGACCGGTTTCTTAAAGGTAATCAAAATCTTTTTGAACTAACAGGCATGTTAACTTAAAAGCTCTGACAAATTAATTCAAATTTCTGAAACGTTAATTAGATAATAATAAAACAGAAAACAAAATCGCATTTCACAAACGATTCGGAGTATAATTTGACGACACCTTTGTTTAACTGATCAATTATTCAAGTCAATTGTCACAATTACCGTTTGACAGTATATTAGTTCATTTTTTGTTGATCAGTCTTTCAGAAACCGGGGGTTAGAGATATAGACTACCTGACATTAAAACTGTATTGAATACAACATTATTATTTTGTTCAAATATTAACATCTTAATTTAGGTTTTAAATTACAAAATCAATTATCATTAATAAGAATTTAATAAAAGGAGTAGCTGTATTAATCGTTACATACACTTATTACACAGTATAGATTTTTTACCGACTCGGAAAACCTGTAGATTGAAATATTAGTAAAGAAAGGAGATAAAACGATAGACAGTGATATGTTAGATCCCATTGTTGTGACTCTTTTACCATCTATTACGTTCTGTTACACCCGGCCACGTTTATTGCCGACTTGTCCATTTTTACATATAAAAACGAATATTGACCACGAGGTTACCGAGTTGCAATTTGTCCGTGTCTCGCGTTATATCAGAAAATACGAGAGAAAAGTGAGGAAAAGTTATAACGTGTCTCTTTTCCAATTAAATAATGAGTGAGTGAATTTGGTGTTTTTTTTAAACACTTCGAGAATTACCGCATAACAGTTCGTATAATTACGAAATATGTTACCGCCAGTCAAAAAGTTACTGAACAGAATTTGTATAAATATATACTGGCTACTAAATACTGACATATCTTATTTTAAACATTCTTGTGTCCAGGATGTAACGGAGAGCAACGTGAAAGGTTTGGGTATTGAGACCTGTCCAATACATGGAAGCCGCTTTAAGGCATTTTAATGATTGGTCTTAAAGCCAGTTGAGTAGCTCATATTGAAGTGATTCCAATTCCTGATAAATAAGGCTCAGGTCAAAATTGGAACCAATAATTGTTCATTTTAATATGGGCAGCGCATCAGGGAATATTTTTTCCTGTTTCACCTTTATTGTTCGTTCTGAAACGTGTGAAACGTTAACAAAGGTACGTAAGTCAAAACGTACTGTCGTTCTATATTTTTTCGTTACTTTATCAATGGGAATGTGACATAAAAGATTTCATTATATTTCATACGGATTCGCATTGGAGGATTCTTTTGTAGATGAGAAGAAAGATTAAATTCCTTGGCGTTATATAAAATATTATGAGTTTTTATCATTATGATGTTTGCAGTGAGAAATAATTTACGAGCAACTGAAAAAATCATCAACCCAAAATTATATAATCTACTTAGCTGTACCCAGCGCGTGTTGCTACGAATATAAAAAAATAAACAAAAGTCAGCATAAACATCTACCATTGTGTCCAATTGATCAGCGAAAAATCAACATTTTCTACTGTAACTCATCAACTTTCCGATATCATTTTGATACCAAAACCTTTATTAGAAAATTCTGAACAAATTTACTACAGACATCGAAGCTTTATGTTCTACGACTTTAGAGTCTATAAAGGACATACAGACAAACATATATATTAAGTAATATTAACATACATACATATATATTATATATTAAGTTTTATCTTTTGCAGTGATTTAATGTATTTCATGTATACCTATAGTTACTTAGTATAATTTTTACAAAGTACCAGGGTACTAGCAGCAAATAGGTATTAAACACATACATAACCTCCCTATTTCTTCCGTAGATTATTAAAAAGCGTGTTCATAACACGAGTTTATTACGTAGTAGAAGTAACTCCAGATTAAGCTAGAAATTGCTTGAAAATGTTTCATATGACGCACCTACACGTGTGAAACGCAATTTGTATGATTAAAAATGTAAGCCTGGGAATTCCACTTTGAAAATTTTATGCCTACATTGGCTTCGTAAAGGAATCACACGTTTCAAGACTGTCAGTAGGTATTTCGGGTGTGTGGAGGTATAAAGAAAGCAAATATTTTTTTCTCTTGATCCCATGTCGATCCGTCGCCTCACGTACGGAATTTATTGGCCGCTCTAATAAAACAGAACACATCCCCTGCATTCAATCGTAAGGTGCGAGCGAGGTCCGTTTCGGCAAATATGACCAATTTATTTTCAGATGTTTCTTCGTGTAGGACACTTACGTAAAAATATACTGTTGCTAAGAATATAAACAGCAAAATCGTCAGTATAGATGTATATTGCCCATTAACTGTATTACTGCACGTTGCACGGGGATCATATTCAAAGAAAAATCCGAACAAAAAAGCAAATATCCTTTTCAAAAATAATTCGTTTTACTGTTTAGGAAGTAGGTGCCTTTGGTCTCGAACAATTATAGAAACAGTTTGCCTCATCATATTAGGTATTTCGTGCTTTTTGATGTGTTTTTTTTAAAGATTTGTATTTATTGGTTTCTTACAGTAAGTAAGTGCCATTACCGTGGTTTGTTAACTAAGCTTCGTCATATACAAAAAAAAGTCTTATTCGTGTTTTTTTTTTGTACCGAATTATCATGTTGCAGATTGTGTAACGGAAATGTCTCGAATGTTTCACGAAAAAATGTAATAAAACGTTCTTCTTATATGTTCATATTAAAATATCAGTGGCGGTGTCAGTGATAGCGGACTTTGGCGCACCTCCAAGCAATATGGTGCATATCAAATACTTTAAAGTCTTTACGGCCTCGTTTTGTAATTCAAGATCAAATGATATTTAAAATGATATCGAACTGTTTAAATATATGTTTTTATGTAATTCAAGGAAGTGAGAAGAAAGAAATTCAATGAAAGTTATTACAGTGGTTTATATTGCTATAGCTTTAACTACAGAATATTAGTATTTTGATTAAATTATTTAATTTTGTTCCGGCAACACATGGGTGATGTCTTTGATGGGACTGTTGTTCATGGGCGATGATGGCCACTAAGGGCCACTTATGGCCATTTAGCCACTTAGCAGCTTGATTATTCGTTTGTCGGCTAACATATATAGATAAGGTGGCCTTGCTGTCAAGTAAAGATCGGGTTTTCTCGTCTCCTATGTCATCTTTGTCTGTTAGCATATGATTGTGATCAATGCTTAAGGTTGCCTCAAAACATTCCTATACGTTATTTGCGCACGATCACAGATTGAAAATGTAAATGTTTCGATATAAATAAATCTTGTTCTTTATCATAAAGCAGTGGCAAACCTATCTTAAACTGTTCTACGCTAACGATAAACTAAAAAAATTTAAAAATAGAAGATAATATTTGGAAAAAATGACAGTTCAATACTAACTTTCGCCTCTGCTTCATGATACACCAAAAAAGAATGCTATAATTTTGGATAAGAAGTAATCGCTTTCGAAAGAGTAGCAGGTAATACTTTTGTAACAGTATTTATATATATTTTAACTAGTAAAATTCGAAATTTATTTCAGGCTTGCAAATTGAAATCTCACGTGGTTCAGACGGCGCGGCTCACAGTGTTAACCAGATTCAGTTGATCCTCGTGTTTTTCTGTTTTCTTATATCGAAAGGAAATAAAGAGGTTTCGGAGGAAAGTTTGAAAGATCAAGTAGAAGTGGCCAGGTGCGGCCTCGATTTGTATTCAGACAGCTACCTAGCTACCCGGCTACCCAACCGACATGATCCGTTGAAATTTGAGGCACAAATCCGAATTCTTTTGTGTCGACTGGTCATGGAAATAGTATAAACCAATTTCGGAGTTAGCAGAAGTACTGAAATCTTTCGCCTGTTTTTGTTTATTTGAAGTAGTAACACGTGTTCTGGTTGGGAACCTAACTTTAAAAATAGTGAGCAGGTATATTTTCATTATCAATGGCTTTTAATAATTTAAAATACATAAGCTAATTGAATACACTAAATATACAATCGAACATTTGATTATCATTAGAAGAGATTTAGATTTTTACTTAATTCCTGCTTTATAATCGTACTAAATTTTACCAGCGGCTTTGCTCGCGTTAAACCCTTAAGAAAATATTAAAGATCATACATATATCTTATTTAATAAAAATTATCCCATGCTTTTTTTAATACCTTTAACAATATGTGTAAGGTTTCATACTAATCGGTTGAGTAGTTTTGGCGTAAAGGCGTTAACAAACAAAACAAACTTACATTCACATTTATAATAATTACTAGCTTTTGCCCGCGGCTTTCATCCCTTATTTTATCCCCTCTGGGGTAGAATTGTCCAAAAACCTTTTTTTTAGCGGATGCCTACGTAATAACATCTACCTGCATGCCAAATTTCAGCCCGATTCTTCCAGTGGTTGCGTTGATAGATCACTATGTCAATCATTCAGTCCCCTTTAAGTTATATATATTTAAGGTTATATTAAGGATAATAGTAAACCTCTCTTTTTTATATTTGTCATTGTCAAAATAAGCAGACGGGCCTGAAATATATTTGTGTTTTTTGAATAAGCGAAACCCATGTTTACTATTTCTGGGTTTAAGCTTATAACTATGTACGATTAGGTTAACTAAAGCGTGGTATTTTTTGGACATTTATAAGGCATCTATTTAGTAAGAGAACTTTCCTAATACGAAACATAATTGAAAAGTAAATTGTGAAGATTCTACGATATTACGATTCTACTATAATTTATTGGTTATTAGATAAAGTTACGCATCAGAAAACGACACGATATTATTTATGTACCATATGTATCTGGCGATATTGCGATGTCTGATGTATTGTAGGTAATAAAAATGCCGATAGGGGCCCGAAACGAATTCCGTTTGGTGCGGAAATAAGATTTGTAATGTAACTATCCTGTAGATGGCGACACCTACAGGCCATCACGTCGCAATCTCAATATTTGCAGCACATTCACGTTATTATTATATCAACATGTATTATTTATATTGAATGTCTATGTTTGTTATTGGAATCATTATTGTTTATTATCTTGGTTTTAACACTTTTAACTGTAAAGGTCTTTCGACATTTCGCCTAAAGGCATTCTTCTTTACTTTAAATAGTAGATACTTGTTTTCTACTAATACTAGCAATGAATTTATATACGGTGCTTTAGATTCCTTCCTTTGGATGTCGCTTAGCTTTATGTCATCCATTTTGATCGTGCATTTTGTTATTCCTCAGGTATTCCTAGATTCTTTAGGATGGTTATTAAACCCATTATCTTAAAATCAATTGTGATTTTTACGTCTTTTGGCTACGGCTACTTGTATATTACAAACGGTTTTAAGTAAGATACAATTAAAGGTGTAGTTGAGCTGCAATAATCATTTATCTTCACGTGCTACTTTGGATTTTTTTTGTTAGTTGGTAATTAGATTTTTTTACTTATCACAAGTTAATGAATACTATCTGATGGTAAGCAGTAATGTAATCCGGTATGGTAAAGCGCGCTAACTTAGAAGATGCCTATTCACTTATGAAATTTGACATTTCTAATAGATCCGTTTACGTATACATTATTCTTTTTACTATACAATTTCCTGTATATTTTATTCCTCAATTCGATACTTACAAAGCCAAAATAATGTTTTCAAATCACAACAAATCCGTCTACTGATCTACCTATATCCCTAGAAAGCAATAAAATGACATTGTTGACTTCTAAAATATTTCTACGAGTATCTGCATTTATAGGTTCGTGGTGTATACAAAGTATAAGATGGCTGAGCGGGAACATCCGACGCGATCTCCATCCTTGATTTCTATGGCAGTGGTAAATAGTATATTTTATTGCCAATGTACATGTATTGCGACGCGTTTATAGGGCTGCTAACATGCCTGGTGCATACTCGTATTTAAGTAAGAAAATTCTCTAAGAATTCTAAGAATATCGTTCTTTCGGCGTTTCTTCTTGATGATAAAGCATCTTTCCGAAACCGTGGTAGAATCTAAAAATGGCATGATTAATGAGATGATTGCTTTTTAAAAAATTATTCGTCAGATGTCGCTTAAATTTATATGGATTGTTTCCATGTAAATCATCAGATTTTGAACAGAAAAAAAATTCAAATCTGTAAACACAGTAAAAAGTTATGTTACACACATAAAAAATACAGATGAATTGATAAGCTCCTACTTTTTTGAAGTCTGTTCTTTGAACAATTTTTCGGTACTATATCTAATAATAATATTATAAAGTGAGTAAAGCTTTAATATTTTCTGAACCAAAATACAAGACGACAAATCTTTATTCTATTACAGTTTAATTGTATTTATATGATTTTAAACTAAATATTTTCATCGCGGACACTCAACATTTTAATTATACCTGGTACTCACGATCTCTGTATTCTTTTTATTCTTTTACCGATATTTCGACCATGGATAGTGGTCACGCCGAGACTGATAATGATAATTTTATTTAATACTTGAACTGTTTAAATAATTAAAACGTGACCGTGACAGCCCTACTGGGTGTAAGGATATTGGTTTGCGTCGGGGCGGATATCGCAGAAGACTTTTCTACATACAATAATAAAATACGGCGCAGCGCTTGGGGAATTTGACGCTTGCAATCAGAATATACCCCTTGGCAATTCTACTGCTAGTATTATTGACAGCTTTCCTATAAAAGGTCATCAACACGTGATTAACAATTCTGTAATGTCACTAAAACTGTAACTTCGGTTAATATGTACTCAGAAACTGGCTTGTAGGTAGAAATATACATATAGAATTTTTTATAAATTCTAAATTTATATACTGCATTCTTAATTTGAAATAACATTATACCAACAAATGTGGAATAGACTCAACACATATCTCCACCGTGCTCTTCTATAGAAGTAGGTATTATACGAATCTTTTAAGGCCGGCAATGGCATTGCAATTCCCCCTTAAGGCTCCATAAGCGAAAATAACCTAATTTCTCTGTGGCGTAATATGTTGATTGTTATTACTATTTCGTATTTACGTCACATTTAATTACCAGAAAGTTCCAGGGAATCTGGTCCTTGTTAATTTCTTTATGTGTAAACTTACTGGATAAATAAATTAATGTTTATTGTTTAGAGATTAATAGCGATCGGCAGTGTTTCATCGTATGCCACCCATAGCAGTTGGGTGGATTAGATTACGAGTGAATCCATGTCTATTTATTTCATTTGAAAATTAATTAGCAACGGACAATATCTGGCTTGAATATGTCGCAGAATTTCTGATATAATTATATTTTTTGATATCATTATAATAGTAACTTACGTATATAATGTTGCAAATGTTGTTACGACCCGCGTGGCGTAACGGTCACCACGCCGGACCACCGCTCCCAGGGTCCCGGGTTCGATTCCAAGCGAGGCAGAAATTTCTATGACTTAAACTATGTAATAAGTCGTATTAAAATTTATTGTTCGGCTATCTTTCTCTGGACTTCAGGATAAAACATAATATATCATAACTTCCTAAACCAATTTGTCATTTCACGATTTCATCTGAAATCTTTTAAGTTCACGTCTAAAAAAACGCCTAATTGTCACAATTTACAAGTATTCACGATAAGTATCTTTGAGCCGCCCGCGCGCCCTCGCGCGAATTGTTTACAGCCGAAACAAAATGATAATAATGGAAGTTTCTGGAAAGCGGACAGGGAAAGATTTATTCACGCTTAGAAACTCATTTGCCAGGAATTGCTAGTCCCGAATAAAAAGCACTTCAACAGCTTGAAAAATATTATTTCGAGGCGAGGCCGTGTCGTGTAATGTCTCCTAATGTGCGCGCGTAAAAAACCTCCCCGTTGCTCTTGATTTTCCTCAAATGGACTAAATTTTATGTTAAGTTTTTTTATGATCTACCGCTTCAGGCCCATTACCATAATGATATACATTTTAGCAATTACCGCACAGAACGTGTGAATATTTATTTTTATTACCATTTTGATGTATACCTATTTGTGGGACTCTTCAAATAATTGCTGGGAAGTCGCGAAAGGTCGGTTGCTGGTAAAGTTAATTATTCCGCTGTTTGATATCTGTTTTGAAATATACAAATACACTCTGTCCCAGATGTTAGCTTGCAGCATATATAACATTTTATTTCTATCGAATCGTATTGTGAATCTAAACCATTCTCAAATCCATTTAACCATAGTAAAAGAAATAGGTCCAACTGTTTAAGAGGAGTTCATTGACACACACGACCAGAGGAATTATAAAGTATACTAGGTGAGCCAGCAAACGTTGTTTTGCCATATAAATTATGATTTTTTACACCTTCTGTCTCAAAAACCCAAATCTCTTACGGAATAGTATTTTTTCCAAAATAAAATATAGTCTTTGTTACTCGTGGATAATGTATCTTTTGAATGGTGAAAGAATTTTTAAAATAGATCCAGTAATTTTTGAGAAAATTCATTACAACCAAACAAACAAAGTTTTCCTCTTTATAATATTAGTGTACACAAAGATATACCAAAAAAAAACATCTCTATTTCTTGTCATAAATATGTATATGTACATATTTTTATATACGTTAATATTTATTTTATATCAGCAAGAACTAAAAATAAGTATGTGTTTTATACGGTGTGATAAATATAAATTTAAGATACACTAAAGTCCGCACGCAAAAATACGTTTTACGATAAGTAGTCATGAGTCAGAGAATTTTAAGAAGATGGTTTAAAAATATGTAATCATTGTTATCATGAAATCGTGAAAAATTAAGTCTTAAAATATGTTCAACAGCCTTTGTAGTGTTTTCAAATCGGAACAGGAACAAAAACATCCGATTTTTGTTAATGATCATAATGAAATCAGAGTTCAGTGAGAAAATACGGATATATTTTTAAAGACATTGATAAATTCTAACAATCGGCGTTCAGATTTTGATTGTTATTAACATCAGTTACTGATCTAGTAATCAGTAGTTAATCCTTTACAAATACCTAACGTCTCGATAGACAAAACCTATCTTATCATCGGCTTTATAGAAAATAACACATACTTTAGTCTATTTAATAGTAGGACGGAAGAAAAAAAAGCCGGAGGAAAAAAACTCCCGAAACTCTTTTAAAATACAGTAGATACGTGTAACGTTTCCAAGGATCAACTTTAACCTAACCTTTGTTTCGTTAAAAATGCATAACACATTCTTATTTTCAATTTGCTTCTGTTCAATAACATGAAAAGAATTGATACGTAAAAATATTCAAAGAACAACATTATCTGGTTACCGAGTCTTGTACGAAAACATCTTAATGTAAATACAATGAAAGCAGTACAAATATAATATTCGTATGTATCCACACATTTTTCAATGTGAATAGCCAACAAATGAGCTGACATCCGACATTAGGAACTCAAAATCATCATTGTTGCTTTATCAGCCAAGAAAATAGTTGAACGACAAACGCGACAATTCGACGCGACGCGACGCATGCATTCGTGTCCTGTGTTGTCGCTTTAATCAGTATGGTTGGTAATATGGTCGTATTGTGTCGTATTACATCGCGTTGTGTCGCGTTGCCTCATGTCGTTCAGCTAGGACGACGGGTAAGAAACCAAAGGAAAAACTGGCACTCATACATATTAAATTAAACTTCCATTGATGGTTATCGGAGTTATATTTATGCTTAATCAATACATTGTTACAGTCATAATAATATTTAATTTAAAATATCGGACCTTTAACGCCATATTTTCTATATCGTTCCCTGCAATCTACACAGATGGCGCCCCGGTCGCAATGTCAAAATAGTCATAACAACTACTTCTAATAATCAGTTATTGTACAATGGTCAGCTTAACACATATTCGCAGAAAAATAACAATAATATTAATAATACCAGTAATAATATTAATTGAATTAATACTAACGTTAGTTTTAACAACTTCTCATGACATAAAGTTAGATAAAATAACTGCGTTTTTTCAGAATATACAAATAATTTGGTGATATAATAATATAATAATGTTAATGTCTTCAGGTTAAGAGTGAATAGGCTTCTGCTAAGCTAATGCGCTTTACTAACCAAGACTACATCACCTCTTACCATCAGGTGGGACTGGCAGTCAAGCATTAACTTATAATTAATAAAAAAAATATATACACATAGCTTCTTATATGAAGAGATGTAATTTTATGAGCAATAACAATAGAGATTCGCTAATTTACTGAAGTATGTATATAACATTTTGACATTCAAAGTATGTCATGAAAATATTAATTTCAGATATATTATACCCCGAGATCGATTTATTTTCTACGGTACGGTGAAATTTTTATTATCTCAAAAATAACACGATATTTTAATTAACTCTACGCGATTTCTCGTTACCTAATTCTAAGAACTCATTTGGCGTGTACGTCAGAATCCCAGTTATTATAGCCGAGCGAGATAGAGATACTCGTATTGTACATAATTATATAAATCCCGCTACAATAATATTCACTGTTTTGTTTGAATTATTTCGTTGTACCCGAAGACAAACAGTAAATGAATTCCGAATTAAGCTGCCTGCTTATAAGATGTACGTTGGCGAGTGACACGCGGTCGGAATTCATTTAAAAACTCATTCCTCAGAGTCACGTAAATAATGTCGTGCCGAAGCTACTGTTCTATAGATCTGAAATGTTATTACATTTGAGTAACTGAGATGTAAATCGTATAAGCAAGGGAATAAAATAAAATATGCTTTTGTTCGACATAAATATAATGAAATTAATTTTGTTATAGGTGTTGTTTTAATGTTTGGCTACCGCCAAAAACATAATTATAATCAGTTCGGAATATAATCGGAAAAAAATATACGGTTTACCGGCCGGTTTCTGAAAGGCTGATCAACGAAAAAATTAAGAAAGTCACTGTCAAATCTATTGTCAAACGTCAATTGGGTTGCAGAAAGCATGATTATTCAGAAATTATTCGCTAATCAACGTTTCAGAAATTCGAATTGACTTCATAGAACTTTCACGTTAATATGCGTGTTGTATAAAAAAATATTGACAAGCCTTTCAGAAACTGGCGGTAAATCTTTCAATTGAAATTTAAATAAATACAAGTGTCCTGTATCGGTGCGCTCACCTTACGCCTGTCGCAGTAATTTATGAGTATTTTACTGTCGCAGATTGGCACAACGACGCGTGTAAGTGATTTGTTAATATGTAAAAATGTTATTTTACGTTACGATATTACGTGTGGATCATACGCGGCGTGGTTTTGAAGTTTTTTGGATCATTACTAACGTTATTTGCTCATAAAATAAGAGTAAGAGCTGCGGAAATAATTTGTTACTATTAAACCTTATTAAAACTTTTGCTTGCAGCTTTGGTTATAAAATCACTTCATATGGAAATGATTTGTAATTATTAATATTGAATGTATACTACCTCTCCATTTATTATTATTTATCACCTATCCGCACATTTTTCCGGGATCAAAAGATTCCTCTAATAATCCGCAATGGAGCAGCGTGGTCGAGTATGCTCTAGACCTCTGATGAGAGACCCGTGCCCTATAGTGGGTCATTAAAGGGTTGGAGGCAAAAGGTTCCTGGATTCGATTTCCAGGGGCGTAGAAAATTGATGGATGAATTTAAATTTCTATTCCCGGACTGTCTGTGAACGTGTATTGTTCATTGCTCCCACGAAACAGAGAATTTTAGCTTGAAGCTTTTGAGTTTATAACTTAAGAAAAATCTTTTTTTTATTTTAATTTTAATTTTTACTTAATTTTAAGGACCTAATATTTGTACATCCAAAAACGGTCAAACAGATTATATATTGTTTATTAGACTTGTAATAGTTATTATTTTATCCCAGTATTTTTCCCCTCTAATCTCATAAACGACTTTCATTAACTTTAAGCTGTAAATAAAAAAGTGTAAAATAAATGTTTAGTATTCAATAGTCTTTAATAAGCATAAATATCTGACCCAACCAAAAATCGAACCCTGAACTCAAGCATTTCTACCAACAAGGCTACAGTATCGTTGAGTTATGACATGGATATAATAACGGATTAGGAACTAAATATAATCCTAATTACTGACTATCACGATACGCTTCGTGGGAAAGCTCTTAAAAATGTTTATTAAAACATGTAAATAAATTTATGTGCACGGTAATAGCCTAAACGCACTGAAATGTGAATATTTTATTTTGTAAATTCTCTCGTTTCGTCACTGTGAAAGCAGTGGCATATCCAGAGAAAATGAAGGTAAAGTTAATCTATGTATACTAATATATAAAGCTGAAGAGTTTGTTTGAACGGGCTAATCTCAGGAACTACTGGACCGTTTTGAAAAATTATTTTTGTGTAAGATAGTTTATTTACGGCGGAAGGCTATAGGCTATATAACATCATGCTAAGAGGAATAGAAGAGGAGCAGCGATAAAATATATTGCGAACACGGCAAAATTTTCAGCTTTCCATGCGTGCGCTGAGTAAACGGTGAAAGTTACTCAAAAATCATGTATTACAATATT
>DWJN01003750.1:0-13184 GCA_018248895.1 Carystus phorcus | reverse complement strand
GAATATACTTCACCACGCTGCTGCAATGCGGATTGGTGGAGGAGCTAGTGGCCAACCCACGTGCCGGAGTTTTTAAACCGCCCAAAGGCCTCTGACTTGGCTTGACGACTGCTATGTTCATAGCAACCGGACCGACGGCTTAACGTGCCCTCCGAAGCACGAAAACGCTCAAGAAATTTTTGGTACTAGCGGTCATCCATCCGGGTACCGACCGCCCGCAGTTGCTTAACTCCGTCGATCGCATAGGATCGACGCGAGCCGCCGGACTATAAGCGCCCCAATTAGCTGGTAGATAAATAGCTATATTTCTGCTATTTTAAGGTAGTATTGTGGGTGTAAAGTGTTTAGCTCGCCTTCTGTCCAGTCTGTGGTCGTCTCTGTGCTCGGTGCTGAGCTTGTAGAAGACGCGCGCCGCCTCGGAGGTGTCGTGGCTGGTGTACAGGAACGCGTGCAGTTGTCTCAGCAGCTGCCAACTGAGCCGCCATAAAGATTTACTCATCTTCGGTGTGCACGCCACGAACCTGCAGACAATATGTTATACATATATTACATGACTGCATATTTAGATATCAGTATTTGGTTATTGAAAGGAATTATCTAGCTAATTTCAATTACAATCCCAATTGCATTATCATCAATCACCAGCAACAGGGGTAAATTTTAAACCTGTTTTACGTTCAATGTACCTTCGTTTAGCAAAATGTCTAGATACTCCTAGAAAATTTGAGACTATGAAATTCCGATAACCGTAACTTAAAACTAATCTCATGCGAATAGATGAGCAGGATAACCCACTTGATGGTAAGTGATCAACTTCGCCCATGGACATGAGTAACACCAATCACCGCAATATTTTGAAAAGCAACCGAAACACGTAATAAACGTTTCATTCTCAGTTGGTTTACGAAGGAAGCTGATAATTACCCACATTTAAAATAACCATACTATTACGCATGCATTGTTGTAGTTGTAGCTCTGTGCTAACAGAACCCAGCGATTCCACAACTTCCACCGTTGACAGGGTGCACTAAGAGCCGGAAACATTGTCCTGGTCTGTAGACCATCGAACGCCCCAAACTCTCACGTCAAATTTCACAATGTTTCAAATTTCAATATTTGATATATGTGTCATACCTTTGGCATCCCATAATGTTATAAAGAATATGAATCCTAAAGTGATCAGTTGATTTATTTAAAACTAGTCGACCCGGCGAACTTTATTCCGTCTAACATACAATGAATGTGCAAATTTCGTATTTTAAACAAAATTATTACGTTCAAATTTTAATAGGATGATAAATCTATGTAGAAAGATCTATTCTCTCTCAACAAAGTCGTAATGTAATTAGTTGCATTTCGTTATACCACGAACGGCTAGACTGATGTTTTTAATGATATTTATTTTATTAATGAATTAATAATGAATATTGTAATACTTATTATTCTATTAGAGACGAAAACAAATCCGCAAACACAAGAATAATAAAAATTGGTTCAGCCATTCTTGAGTTACATACAAAAGATTTACAAGATTACAAAAGATAATTATTATAAACTGCGACTACAAATGTATTAAACGTCAGCATAAATAAGTGATTCCATTGACTAGACTAGGCAACCCAATCGGCAATTATTACTGCATGAGGATGTGAAACTGTACTTAATATTAATGTAGTTAAGGCACGAAAAATTACACAAGGGAAATGCCGACACAATGAATTGTACAAGACGAGCCCAATATGTTTCATCATTTAGTCGATATACCTGTCACAATACATAGTACAGCATTTGTGTCAAATTTCATCAAGATCCATAGAAGTTCTGTGTGATTGAAGAACAGATATTCATCCAAACTCTCACATTTAAAAATAAGAGAACAGTATTATATGTATAGACTATACATTCAAAACTTCGGATATATTTGTTGGTAACTTTCTTTGGAACCATGTATGTACAAAAGGTAACTTAGCAAAGAATTGGATCAAAAGCAATATCCTGTCTGACTTCACATCGAAAGCAGATTCAGTACCGAAGTACAAATGACGGTTCACAACGACTAATGATAAATTTAAACGAACAGTACACTCGATAGCAACACTAACATTCTAGATCGTTCCGTATCAAATCCGGGATATCATAATTAAAACTAGATAAGTAGTAATAATTTTATTCTATATGTAAAACACAGGAAATAACAGCGCGTTGACAAAGGATATGTTATCGTAACCTACGATTTAATTGTGGTTTACAGTGATATCGAATACGGTCCGAGGTCGCATGAAACGTTGCTTTGTTTCATAGACATTTTATCACACAATAGGTGAGTCACGGTTAAGAAAAACCTACTACGACTGTGTTTGAACAGATTATTTATGAATCAGATAAACAAACATTAAAAAAATTATGTTACTAATATACAAAACATATTAAATTATTTATTATAATAACATTGTATACAATGGAATGATTTTTGCATGCAAGATTTATTCCGCTTTGGTCCTTCGAGCATTAAATATTTTATTTAGCTTTTGATAAGTTTGATGCTGTCGAAAAAAATCTTTGTTATACTTACTTGTCTGCATTGACGTATGTATTACGTCAAAACCTTGACCCAATAACGCAGTAAGTTGTTGGTCGTTGCGTAAGATTATGATAACATTTTAATAATAAAAAAAACAACACGAAGTTATTTTCCCATTAAATGTCAACTTCATCAAAGCTAACATTAAGGTTAATATTTAAGCCATGCTTCATAAAGCTTTCATATTAGTAACCACCACCTTACACCAATTACGAAAGACTTTCTCATGGTCCATGATATATTTGCATCGAATTGTTAGTTCATAGTGCATTCATAACTGAAACTATCACTTTATTAGCAAACGCAAGCAGAAATAGAAACTGTGACCAAAAGTAGCTCCTTGTGGTACACCAGCAACCAGTACGGCGAAGTGTTAACTATTAACTGAAAAACAATATATAAGAAGTAAAATTTAAAATATTAAGACAACATGTAACACAGAGCGGTCAACGAGTTCCCCTTCACCGTTAGTTCCAAAAACGATACAAAACTTGCCTAGTGATAGTGTTGTTGTGTCGGACACACCTCTTCCTAAGCACGTGCACATTCCCAATCACTGTGTACTGAACCGCATGTCTTTCTACCTTATCACCGAGATAACTAAAAAAGCGACGAAGTTTAGTAAAAAAGAAAACTATGTCAAGTACGAATACTCTTTCACACGTCCCAGCTATAGTAACATAATAAGTCTCATGTGGCATTAAATGACCAAAACTTTGAAACGTTAAAGATAAAGCATAAATAAAACCTTTGCTAGCTGGGATATGTAAAATCATAGGGGAAGTAAAAAAGAAGAAATAGTAAAGAAAGATGAAAGCATAACTCCAAAAATATCCAATTATTTGTAAAAAAATTCACATCTGAGTCTTAGGACAATATATAAAATTATCGATTTTACGGTATATTTTCCGTTAGAAGCAGTTCAATTCTTTTTGTTTACTGGCTTACGAATGGTCCTAGGCATTATAGTGTTGATGAAGTCATTCTCTTTCTGGATCTCCTCTCACAATGCAAAGATTACTGGTATATAATTATTCACCCCGCTACCTTCACCCACCACGATTGTTAGTCTCAATAAAACGTTGAAAAAATTATGTCGAAGTTTTAGGAGCACAGCTGTCTTGGGGATGTTATTGCTTTATCGAAGCAAGTGATAATTAATGGGGCATTATAGGGGCGTGAAGCGTTGGGGAATCCAACGTTCCCACCAACTATTCGTATCTTAAACTAATTTTGTCGAAGTTGAAGTGAGGATAAAGTTAATTAATAAGGACTTATTTCCTCTTGGCTTGCGACCTATTTATAAGCGGGAACAAACGCAGACACAGATGGAGAAAAGGAATACGAGAGCGATATTCACAAGGAAATTGTTCGCTGTACATATTAACTTTTGATAGTGGAAGGTGGATAAGAGAAAATAAATCAAGAATTAGTGTAATAGATACTGTTGTTTGTTGTTTAAATAGTGTTTCGACACAGCGATAATGCGAACCGATCAGTATCAAATATATCGCAAGCCAGGGACCGTGACACACTTACAAAAGAAATCGTTAGTTTCGTTAAATAAAAAGCAATAATTAATTTTAACGCAAACAGTCTAAATAGTTACACATGTAGTAGTGTTATCAAAGCCCTAGTATATTTTTATAATGATAATAGTTTCAGCTTAAAAAATAATTTAGTCCGTGTTATCGTTTACAAATTAAAATAACTACAAATATCAATCAAAACAAGTGGGTCGAATATATATGGCAAAACTAGTGATAAATAAATAGAAAATGATTGAAAAATATTTTATTTGAATCTAGATCGTTAATTAATTACATTTAAATCTAGATTGCATGTGAATTGTATAACTGGATTAAATCGCTGGTGATTGAATATTTAAAACCCTTGGTCAGTAAACGGATGTTATCAGTTTAAGGTGAATATCTATATCTTTCGACTGTGACATCATAACTTTTGAACGGATAAATATTAATATTATTTTAATGGTTGTTATTCTGTCACTTCAATCATACTAAAATTGTATAGTACCACGATATCCAATCGTTCATCAATTTATGGCAAAGATATTTGGAAATGTGTTTGAGTTATTTGAAAATGTCTTAATGAATATGTTAACTTTTTAAAGGTTTCATTGTTTCAAGCAAACTTTTAGCCTACGATTTTTTTATTCTAAATTTGTATTTGTTATCTTTGCACTTTTATAGTTCAAAATTCGACCGTTATAACGGCTCTTATCAAATCTTTTGTTACCTAATGCTTTTCAAACATTTCTATCGCGTTTGCTCGCGATATCTTTGCAAACAAACAACTTATAATATATATGTTTAAGTACAAATATTATTATCAGCTATCGTTACTAGAAGTATTCAGTAGGTTTGCAGCACAATAAGAATCAAATTAAATCTATGAATAAAATGAAATACTGTATAAAAGTTCTTAAGTATGAAAGCTTGCAAATATCGCAGATTTATGGATAGATTTCTCCTTCTTAAGGTGCCATTTTCTATCGAAGGTAGGGGATTCATTGAACTTTTGTTACAGCAGGTCTAAATATGGAACGGGTGTTTTTATTGTAGCGTTGGCGAAGGTTCTTCAGCCAGGAGACTTTATATTACGAAAGTATGAATGTAATTTCCGTTATAAAATATTGAAATATTTAGGGCGACTTTACGACTACTAAGGTGCTTTTGCATAATTTAACGTTATTTTAACAAATAACCTACGAGTTCTTCCTGCTGTAGTCAAATCTTGATTTCCTTGGACAAAGAAACATCAGGCGGGTAACATTGTAAGGTACTCACTTGCTAAATGTGGCGTACATGATGTCCGCCGGTATTCTGTATGGCAGCGTCAGCAGCGAGACACATCTCATTCCACGCTGCCTCATCACCCAGTTCACGATTCCATTGTTGGCCGAGTCGATTGCATTTTGAAATATCGTCATCACTGTATCCGGTAGATTATCCACTAATGCATCCTAAAACAATTGTAACAATTATAATTAATGGAGTAGACATTTTTTCCCTACAAACAGCTAGTATCCGTTGGCTTCAGAAATCTCAACGCCGGTTAAAATGGCGTTATTTAAAACTGATAACCGATTCGTATGTAAGAAGACTAAGAAACGTTTATTTATCATAAATACACATAAATACACATCCAAAAACTTTAGACAATAAATTGTAGTTCGATGTTGCAGCTGTATAGGTATTTAGTATAAAAAGGGGTCGCACTAAGATATTGGCTCTGATAATGATAATGGAGTTACCCGCAGCATCGGAAGTCATGATCAATAGAACCATTGAGGAGGACGTTAATAGGAATAGTTAAATCATTTCATCAATTACATCCGTCTAGGTTATTGAGTTTGTTCGATTGGCTGCCAATTATGTAATTAGATAAAAATAATCGGCGATAGCAAGTTTGAATAAGATGATAAAGATATAGTCTGTTTTCATTGTGTGTACTTACGTTAGAACAAATAATATGAATTCATTCATTGACTGTTGATAAAAGCAAATATTACCTGTCTATGCGTTTTACACTCTTCACAATCAGGGTCGTATTCGTACGTGGTGTCGTCCAAGACGTCCTGCAGTTGATACGTGGTCTGCACCGCGAGGCACCTGGTGCACGAGATCAGGTTGTTCCTGTGGAGGAACCTCAGGGCGTCGTCGAAGCCCTGCTTGCACATGTTGCTCAGTACCTCGGGCTTCGGGGGGAACAGGATGCGAGCGAACCTGTTCATGTTCTGTTTGGATAGCTCTATGCTTGTGTTAGCAACATTCACCTGTTGAAAGGTCGGAGATTATTGGGAAATGTCTATTCATATTAACGAAATACATTATACATAATTCGTTATTTAGTACACGTGCGATGTACAACAATGACTTAATACCCCAATTAATTTTAATCTCGCTAATAACTCAAAACAATTTTCCATTCAAGCTTTAGATACGAGCACTTGTTATATTACCCTCATAACTATTAGAATCTTACATGAAACAGTTGCGAGCTAAGATCCCTTGGGCATATGTCGCTTTCTCCGCAGAACGGGCTAACCGTGATGGTGTTCTCGTCCAAGACCGGGAGGTTGTCGCTGAACCCTCCGTCCATGTACCTTATGCCATGGAACCGCGGTGGCAACATCCCAGAGAACACTGGCACGAAGCATGACGCAAGCAGAGCCTGAGGAAAGACATAAAGTTCACGAAAGTGCAATAACTATAACCAATTTAAATTTTGTGAATATATTACGCTATATGAGAACCTTTCCTAAGTAACCCAGCGTCTAAAAGCCCTTCAAATGAAACAAAGTTACTTGCACAACCGAATGACATTAACAATAATAATTACAATTGGACATCTACGTACAATCCTTTCCCTAGCCGCCTTCAATAGTGGGTATCTATTAGGTCTTCGAAGGGCCTCCTATTTTTCAGCTTATATCGAGATAATGTTTTTATCAGGACCTTTTGGTACGCCCGTGCAAAATTTTCATGTATGGTAGTTCGCGCAGTTTCGTAGTAGCAATTGTAATTTGGAATGTTACGTAAATCTACGACTAGTTCTACGTACACAAATGTAATTATTTCGTCCCGCGAGCGGAAGTGATTACATTTGCAAACTCTAGCTCGTTAAAATGATCTACTACAGATTACATCAACACCTCGTATAATGGCTAATTAGGAACAATATCATCATCATTCATTCTTCACAAAATGGAAATTGCATAATCAAACTTCAGCCTAAGTTTTATTCGAGAAACGTAAAGAATCAGTCATCGTCACAATATGACACGGTGGAAATATCTTGTTAGGACGAGTCCATAGATCAATCAATCCATTAATAATATTTGTACCTTTGTTCATGTATAATGTCCAAAAGAAAAACAGTGCTCTATGATTATTTTCTGACTGGGACAAAGATTTAACGAAGAAGACATGCACCTAACCTAAGGCATCAGCCTTAATCATGCTTCAGCACAGTACGGATACCTTATATTGACTACACAGTGTGTAATTATAACCACTCACCTGCAGTAGATCATCCCTAGTCGCAAACTCTGAAACGATGACATTTTGGCCGTCGTACACCCTCGTCAGGGATATGTGAAGTTTCCCGCTGACGATCTTGTGAGCATCCTCGGGCAAGTACCTTTGCATACCCTCGAGGAGCACATTTTGAATGCTGAACGACGGACTGAAAGGTCCTAAAGACCCGGCTCGCGCTTGACCAACTACCCGGAGAACATCACTTGTGATTTCACCTAAAAGCAATCATGTTTTGTAAGGTAAGAAATGTATCATGCAGGTAATCACAATGTAAATCACATAAGATTTGAGGTGAACTTATTACCGTTAATAGCAATACACTATCTATAGTAAAGTAATGACTTAAAAATGAGGTCAACTCAGGTCAATTGCTTGTCGCGTGACCAATAAGTAAAAGGTCAAGGACTGTTCACTGGACTGCAAAAGAGACGGAAACATTTCACAGTTGACCATGACACACAACAAACTTTAATCTAGCTAGTCCAATAGAACTGGACTTTATATAACGGAAAGTATTGTCTGAACCACTGTTATCAATGTATCAAGGGACAGTATCTACTTGACAGTGTTCCTGCCAATGAAGTTTGAGGTTTCGTTCCCGATTGAGGCAGAATATAATATTCCTATAATATAATTATTCTGCTTGTGTGTATGTCACTGAGTTCTAAAATCATTGGAGCAATTTGGATATATTTTTTGTATTTGTTTAAGTACATTTGAAGAAGGTTTAGATTTACATTTCGATACGACAGACAATTTTTTTTACGTTGCAGGATAAATATAGTTAGTGCTAGTATTAGGGACGGAATAATCGGAAAGTAAAGATAACGGCCATACTTTTATTTTTACTGAACCATTTCAGCAACTTTATTTTTAACTGACTTTAAAAAAAGCAGGAGGTTATCAATTCGTCTGTATTTTTTTTTCTATTTGGGTACTGCTTTTGTACCGATACTGTATGAGGTTCAAGGTTATTTTAGTGCGGCAGTACACCGAGCCCACGGCTACCTCAATAAGTTTTAGCTTTAAACTTTGCACGATTTCATATCGACGTGGTACTGGTATTATTCAACTGCTTTTAGTCCCTGGCTTGTACATTATTATAATCTATATTGTACCTATATATATTTTATTATATATTTTGTATATATATAACAAGTTGGCGGAGGAGCGGTATGTTCCCGAGCGCTTATGTATGCAAAGGAAATTCATGTAGGAGATTTTCGTCGTATTTAATGACGTCGTCACATTATGTTTGGTTTATTTCTAATTCAGTTAGTTATTGAGACTTTTAAAAAAATTACACTGAGAACTTATATGTTAAGAAAGCAAAATTAGCCTTGATCCAAGAAGACATGAAAAAAGTTTTGTTTCACACTGCCAGAGCTTTATGGTATTCTACAAAATGTATGTACCAACCTCAAACAGTAATAAAATATCAACGATTATCGATAACTTATACTTTTATATGCTAATTTAATGAATAGTATCTTTCTATGCCATTATCAGTATTAAAATGTTATTTGTCCCATGTGCCAGCCTAACAATAACATTTCATCAACAAGATCATAATATAACTATGATGTATAGGAGCATTCATTATCATAACCACTTACAAGTTACCTAATGATTAATAATATTCACAACAACTAGATAATTTTGTAATTTGTTTATTGAAAGGGTTACTGATCTTCCCAATTATGAGATTTTTATTGTTTATCAACATGAGTTTTTACAATTATGTTTCTTGTTATCATTTTCCATTTGTTACTAACTGTAAAAAGTTCATAGATATATCTCTCACGTAATATAAGACGAGAGAATGATAGTGGCGGTTTAAAAGTTGTGTACTTTCAATAATAAAACTGACAATGCAAATCTACAAAAGTACACTATTGATAATGCATGCATGGAAATGTTGGCTGTAGGTGGAAGTGTATCCAAATACATTAATCCAGATGTTATCACCTCAGTTATATCAAAATCAATGTTACATATGAATAAAATGGTATCTCTTACTAACATGTTTTATAACTCTGTGGAATATTTTTATTAACCAATAAAATCATAGTATTAAATTTACATTAAAACTATTTTTTGTCCCTACACATGGCACACTTTGGCAGCTTTTCTTGTTATTTTACTATTTATTTCTTCTTTTTTGTAATAATTAAGTTTGTATTTCACAAAAAAGTACATAATCTCTGATAGGATGTCTATCGAACAGGAGTAAACTAATTTAAGTGATCTACATAATTCTGTATCAATGTTAGTTTTAGCAATAATTTAATTATTTATGGTTTTGAAATAACATATTATTATTGGATAGTTTCTCACAGTAATTGATACCAATATAACATTGAAACAAACAGCAATAACAACCCAGTTTAATATCTCTAGTAAATCTATAAACACATGAGTAATAATGTCTACAGAAACATGTAACCATTGTGTTATGATTATTATTTTGTATAACTACACATTTGGCAAATTGTGATGAATGTCTAAATGCTAATGTAAATACTATTGTTACTATGCTATATTTTATAATGTGCAAATAAATAGCTGTAATTCTAAAAAATGTTACATTGAAATAAATTATAAATCAATATGAAAAAATGGTGGTTGATTAAAGAATTAAAGTGAAAGTTAGCATAGCAAAACTAGTATTACCTGATAGGAAAGTTTTTCATAAATTTAAATATTACGAGACGCAATATTTAGAATGGAAAATAAGATCGAAAAGTTTAATTTCAAAATTTGAAAGAAGTTTACCAATCGGCAGGTCACAGAGCAAGCAGCAGGCGGAGATGGCTCCGAAGGAGGCTCCAGATATTTTTCCTAATAATAAGTGGGGAGCGTATTTCTTGAAACACACCGCAACACCAACATGGTAAATGCCAAGAAAGCCACAACCAGCGAACGATAGGTTCATTATTGTACACGCATACAACGTCAAAAAAAGGAAAATATACAAAATACCCAAATAGTTTGCACTTCACTTAGTTCGTCACAGTTGCACACAGAAACTGCACGAAAAAATAAATATGTATACACACAACAATAAAAAACTTTTCACACTTAATAAAGTTATCGTAATGCCTTAAATATAAATGCGACGGTACGTCTGGCATTGAGATCAAACAATAACAAAATAATAATTGTAAACTATTCCCTTTTATATAAAACCTACACAGACGTATTTCAGTATATATCTAATCATAACATAAACGTCATCATGACATATGACATTACGTTCGAACCTATCGCAAACTGAATAAATAGAGATTGTTTTTTTATATATTCTGTAGTACCTCTATCTGGTCTTTGGTCTATAAGCATTACCATAGATTGATCTCTCTATTGCACCTACTGTCAGGTTGACATTTTGATAATTTAATACTGTTGATGTTTCAATTGTTGTACACTTCTATACTTTCCAAAAAAATATTTACGTTTCTCGAGGATGACTCGCCATGCAAGAAATTGTACTGCAGGCGCAGTATACACATATCACGAAAAAAAGAAAGACGCATCAGCTTCGGGTTACGGAACTCAAAGTGAGCGAGTTGGAAAAGATTCTGTGAAAAGCTTCGATTGTTGTAGTTTAACCTTACAGCCATGTAGAAATCCTGTTGTAACGAAGGAGGGATACTTGTTTGATAAAGAAGCTATATTGGAATATGTTATCACAAAAAAGAACGAGTATACACGTAAATTAAAACAGTACGAGAAGCAGCTAAAAAAAGATGAGAATGAACGAAAGGAGCTCGCAGCGGCCGAGAAAGAAGCGAATTTAATGAAATTTATGAACAGGGAGAAAAATATTTCTAACAGCGTAAAGTCATCTGGGAGTGCAAATACCCCATCCAGCTCAGTTTCAAACCTAGCAAACGGTAAAGATAAAGAGTTGCCCAGTTTTTGGGTGCCATCACAGCTACCCGATGCAAAGGTTTCTAAAGTGCCAAAGCCAGATTCTACAGTATATTGTCCTATTAGTGGGAAACCACTAAAGATAAAGGATCTTATCGAAGTCAAATGGACATTGGTTAATGATCCTGATGACAAAAAGTCGTTGATTGCGAAAGAGAATAGATACATGTGTCCAGTAACCCATGACATACTAAGTAATGCTGTGCCTTGTGCTGTGATCAGGTACTTTCAGTTTGTTGATCAAATTGAATTAAACTGAGTTGTGGATTAGTTATGGCTGTGGTTTGGGTGTGATATAATACAAGTTTATTTGTTATGCATGTAATTGATGTTGCCAGAGTTGGTCACTATACCATGCCTAACCTTATTTACAAATACAAGCTTGCTATGTGACAGTATGCAGAATTGTGGCATGTGCAAGCTATAGTTAACTATTAATTTATTTAATAATTATTAAAGCCGTTATGTTACTTTAACAACATTACCTGAAGGAATATTTCTTTTATATAATATATTTGATTTAATCTTCCTGAAATTAATTGCCCCTGAACCGCAAAAGAATTATTGCCAGATTAAAGGGTGAATTTGTACATTCAAATTATATTATTGTATATAAGTAAATGTAAAAGTACTAATAAACAGCTACATTTTCTACTAGCTGACTCAGTTTGTTGTAGAATATATTTAAAAGGTAAAAAAAATAGAAAACAAAAAATCAGGATGTAATATACTTTACCAACTTATTTTGTACTTACCAAATATTTACAAAATTTTCATAGTTATCAGTTCAAGACGAGTACAACCATACACACTGTCAGAAGATGTTTACTTTCAACATATTTTTGTGGCAAGTTTACCAAAGCTTCAGTAATTTTCTGGTTATAATTTGCTTATATTTTTCCAGAACAACAGGCCATGTAGTGACAATGGAATGCGTTGAGAAAATAATAAAGACAGACTGGCTGCATCCGCTGACAGGCGATAAATTAAAAGAAAAGGACATCATACCATTACAGCGAGGAGGCACCGGATATGCATCAACAAACCAGAACTTGGAGGGGAAGAATGAGAGGCCAGTTCTACAGGCGTAAGGGTCTGATGTGCTAGTCTCTCTATAAATAGTTATTTTACAATTACCTAATAGCACAGTCAACAAACTGCTGTGATCAAATGTAGCGACAATATTGTTTGCTTAGAAGCCACAATAAAGTTTATGTCCCATTTGGCCAGTTGAGGAATCTTATGCAGTATAACTGCTTACCATTGTTTCACCTCGTTAATGTGGTGGAACTTTTGTTGAAGCTTTATGATAATTCTTAATCATCTGCAAAGTAAAGCCAGTTTCTTCTAACCATGTATTGCAATATTCTTTATTGTCAAATTCTAGCTCTTGCATTTTAAATTGTTATAGGATTTAGTAACAGCAATTTATGGTATAACTAGCTTTTGCCCGCGGCTTCGCTCGCGTTAAGAAGTATTATTATTCATTACGTATAGTTTAAGCGCTCATAGCCCGGCGGCTCGCGTCGATGAAGCGCTCATAGCCCGGCGGCTCGCGTCGATCCTATGCGATCGACAGAGTTAAGCAACAGCGGGCGCGGTCGGTA